>JAJMAG010000001.1:18809-206228 GCA_030564905.1 Geotrichum fermentans | reverse complement strand
ACACAGGAGGCAAGCCATGCACCTGAGTAGACGTTAACTTTTCAAGCTTAATTCTGGGTCCTATTCAGGTAATTGTGGCTCACAAGTAAAAATCCTCCCAATGGCGTCTCACGTACCACCTTCATGGATCCAAGCAAAGATATCGAGTTGATCCAACACATGTACTGTACATAGCTCGTGTTCGTTGTTATTTTGCAAAATTAATAGTTCTTACTTGTTTATTGAAGGCTACCACGAACCCAAGCTAATGGAAGATCTCCTTGTTTATAAGATTAAGACTAAAATTACAATGAGTTCTACGTTGCGAAATTTTCGCTTCAAGCAATTATCAGCAATTCAATGTTAAAGAATTTGAAACCTCGATATAAAAGGTCGATTGCTCAACTACGTGTAATATGAGCTCCAATGCACCTGTGCCATTACTTTCGCGCATGGCCTTTGCTCTCGATGATTATGTAACAATATTATATAATTTGTGACTGCAAAATCCGTATATGGCAATTTGCCAGACCTAAATATATCTCACAGTATATGATAGTCCCGAATTTCTAGGTACTATTTTGAATAACCCCAGCCCTGGTGCATAGCACTGCGCGGTCACCATAGTGATGGCACAGAAAGCATGGCTGGAGTTCCGTAGCGCTGAGAATACCGAAAAAAAATTGCGTTCTCTGTTTGACTTTTCCTAATCGACGACTTCTCCGACATCAACATCTAGCAGATTATTCGAATCTCAGTCCGACAGATAGCAAAATGGTATGTGACATACGTCTGGCGACCTTCTCATGTTGTCATTGTGATACTTGAATTTTTTTTATATGACCCTCGACGTGGCACCGAAAACTTCTGCTAAACCCGCTCAACGACTATTTCGTGATCTGACCAAGGGTCTTACGTCTCATCGTTCTATGTTTTCATTGTACGATAATACTAACACCAAGCTGTAGAGTGACGCTGTTACCATCCGTACTAGAAAGTTCATCAGAAACCCCCTGCTGGGACGCCGCCAGTTCGTCGTTGACGTTCTGCACCCCAACAGCGCCAACATCTCTAAGGACGACCTCCGCGAAAAGCTCGCCAGCATCTACTCTACCGAGAAGGATACTGTCTCTGTCTTTGGCATGCAGACCAAGTTCGGTGGTGGCAAGTCTACCGGTTTCGGTCTCATCTACGACTCTGTCGACGCTCTTAAGAAGTTCGAGCCCACCTACCGTCTGGTCAGATACGGCCTTGGAACCAAGGTTGAGAAGCCCTCCAGACAGCAGAGACACCAGAAGAAGAACCGTGGTAAGAAGGTCCGTGGTACCGGTCGCAGACAGGCCAACAGAAAGAGAGGCGAGTAAGCATGTTGGCTTGATTGCTCCTTCAAAATTCATGAGTCTGTATTATATCTACACGTATATTCTGAGGATCTAGGATATTGGTAAAAATAAACAAAAAAAATTCAAAAATAATTTGCTATCATACTCCTCTACAAGTTCCTTAAGTCTCAGACGCGCACTTTCCATCTCCTCGCTTGTATTCACAGGCTGGGATGTAACCATGAGTGTGCTACTGTATTAATATCCTTGAATTCTTTTCTTTCTAATGACAAGAATTTTGAGGTTTCACGTTCGCCGTGAAGACATGACTATCCCAAGACATGAAATAACTAGAAAATAGAGCGGGCACATCTTCATAGAAAAATTTACAATAGTGAATTACGAGGAAATGTGTTACTATGACATTTAGGACGATTTCTAGTTTAGACGTATGGCAGCTCAAAGGAAAACATTACGGGGTCAACTTGCTCTTGGTTACTAATAGTCAAAAGACCAAAGTCACCGAGTTAACCAGGGCGCATTGTAATGAAAACAGCTCTCTATCTGTCTAGAGCAGAAATCAATAATAAATGTCACAGCTAAGCGACGCGTCTCTTCTACACTCTAATGCGCGGCTGACACCAAAGCCGGAGTAGTCATCACAAATACCAGGATGCCAAATTGCTGACAAAGAAGTACAAGCCACTGATTTATATTCATGCATATAAATTCTCACGCTTTCCCGATTTTTCAATTCGGCAATACTTTTCATTTCTCACAGCGTACCTGCACACCACCGCCCTTTAATCATGAGTTCCGACGCGTTGCTGGCGAAGCTGACAAGCGGGTTGAACTCTTTGGACAAGAGTTTGGAACGCGATATCTTGTGTACGTGGATGTTATCTAGTACCCTATTATGCGAGAAGGCTAACGTGAATAGTGCCTGATGCAGATAAGCTAAAAAATGAGCTACAACTGAACCAAAAGATCATTAATGAAGGTATGTATGGCGGATCTATGATACGAACCTTTTCACTGACTGCATAGAATACAAAATTTGGAAGAAGAACTCGCCGTTCCTCTATGACTTTACGATTATTTCGGCGTTAGAATGGCCGAGCATGACGTTACAATGGTTTCCCTCGAGCATGTCCTCTTCCCCTTCGTCCATGCTCAACGGACCTGGGTATACAACTTACCAGCTATTGATGGGAACACATACCGGTCGGCGTTCATCTGATTACATAAATTTTGTCGGCGTTGATATTCCTACTGAACCAATCAATTCTTTGGACGACTCTTATCAACAGAATACACCTTCCCCGAAAGTTCGTATTTTAAGCCAGGTCCCACATCGCTCATTTAATACAGAAGGAGATGAAGACAAGTTTGCATCTACAAGTGAGGTAAATATTGCGAGATATAACCCTCTGGACCCTGGGACCATCGCATCGTTGACAAATTCGGGAGACATGCTGCTTTATAAGACTACGCTGCCGGACTTGTCAGTACCAACGACGCTACCAACTAGTCCAAGCACTTCAACGCGCGTTTTGAAATACCATACAAAAGCAGGCTATGCCATGGACTGGAATACGAAAATAGGTGGACTTCTTGCGACAGGCTCCGAAGACGCGACGGTGGCTATTTGGGATATTAACTCTATAAACAACTCACCAAAATTTACTCTCGGCTCGACTCACTCTGCCAATATTACCAGTGTGAAATGGAGTCCGCACATCCCCACAGTCATCGCATCGGTGTCTGAGGACGGTTCGCTTATTATTTCAGATACACGCTCCAGCGATTTTTCGATTCCGGTTATTCGGGTGGAGAATGCACACCACTTTACTGAAGCTGAGCCCAGTACTGCTACTACTGCTGAGAGTGACAAGTCGACCACTAACGGGAGCAAGAGCGCAGATAGTAAGCAGGCCAACGGTAATGCTAGCCCTATTGCGGGGGATGCCGAAGTAGAGCCTGAATTTGGATTTGCAGCTATAAACGATGTCTCATTCAATCCTTTCAACCAGTATCTCCTGGCCACTGCTAGTGCTGACAAAACAGCAGCCATTTGGGATTTAAGACGAATGGACTGCAGTATTCATTCTCTTGTTGGCCACTCGGCCAGTGTTACTGGAGTCCAATGGTCTCCTCATACTGAGTCGGTTCTTGCGACGTCCGGCTACGATCGCCGTGTAATGCTCTGGGATCTGAGTCGTATTGGTGCACATGACCCTGACGAAGACGACGATGGACCAGCTGAACTATTGTTTGTTCATGGTGGCCACACCAGCCAAATCAGCTGTTTTGAATGGCATCCCACTCTTCCTTGGGTCCTTGCTAGTGCTGGCGAAGATAACATTCTTCAAGTTTGGAAACCTGCACAAGATGTTATCAAGACAGAAGAAGAAAACGACGAAGATGAGGAGATGGAAGAAGATGACAATAATGAAGACGCAGACTCAAAGAACGACAACTAAGAATTGCGCGTTCCCTCGCGTAATTATTTATTTAGGAATGCAACAAGGAGTATAATGTATAAAGCTAGTTATTTGAACAGAAATTATTAGAAAACAAAAATACAATCAATATTATATCATAACGGCCGCTAAACTAATATGCAATTTTTTTACTGGAAAGATACACGAAACTTTTAACAAGAGATGGTGATGATTTTTTTTCAACAAGCGATGGTTTGATTCTTGACGCTGCTAGAGCTTGTCATGATTAGCACCTGCTGCTTGAAGTACAGCTCTGACATTTGGATTTTCAGCTTATCTTGCTCGAGCTTACATGTCCTCTCCATGTCTTTAGCACATTCAACTACTAGAGTTTGCCATCCATAATGACGTGGACACTTGCGCTTGTCCTGCAAACAGGTATCTTGTCTGTCTTGTTTCTCTTGATCCTGTGGTTTCTTGTTGAGGGCCTCTTGGCCATCCTTGGACTCGATGTACTCCTTCCACTCCTCATCTCCCAAGGACAGTTTGGAATTATATCCACAAATATCTTTCTTTGCTTTTTGCTTGCTTTTCTTCTTTTTCGATTTCGATTTGACATCTTCTTCGTGGTCGTCATTTGCCTCTCCCTCGTTTTGCGTTTCCTCCAGTAGAAGCTCTTCATTAAGAAGCTTTGTTCGATCCTTGCATAATTGAATAAACCGAGTGCGAAAGTTGTTGTATTTGATTTTCTCTTCAAGTTCATCGAGCTGTTGCTGAATATTAGCTACAGCATCTTTGTCGGAATCAGTAAAGTGTTTTTCAATCTCCTCCTCCGTAGGGAGTGTACGGGCTGAAGGGAACTTGGTGCCTATTTTGCGAAACGATGCCACAGATTTACAGTGATTCATCAAAGTAACCAACTGTGGGGCTGTAATAACATGAGGGTCTAGCATTTGCTGACTAGGTATCCGGTTAACGAGTCTCTGGAAAAACTCCACACCATGCTCTTTCGAGCAGTATTTCGATATAGGCTTTCTGTCCATCTCATCAGCGTCTGATTTTTCATACTCAACAGGAAGCTTGCATTCAGGTAGTCGACATTTTCTTTTGAAAATGGATTCCACCTTGCCAGGCTTCGTGCAGCGGGGACACACATATTTGATCACAATCGAAGATCCTTCCTCTGTCAGGTTAACGCAAGACCCATGAAACCAGTCGTCACAGTTATCACATGCGATCATCCATTCACCATTGTCTCCCCTGTGACAGATGCAATAAACATCGCTCTCTTCATCTTGAAAATCATTGGCATTGGAAAAGCCGTTCATACCAGATAGCGGTTTCTTAGAACGCCGACTGCTATCAACTTTTTTCCTTTTCGTAGGGCCGGGGGAGTTTTCGGACTTCACTGCCGGACTGCCATTGAGGGAAGCCGAAGTCGATTTCAATTTTGATTGAGGTGCGGCTGAATCATCAAGGACCGCTTTTTTCGTCTCTGTGTCTTCTTTCTTGACTTTCTTGGGCTTTGGCTTTGATTCTGGAGCGCCTGCATCATTTAATTTTCGTTTTATTGGAATATTTTCCTTGACATCACTGTCTCGTCGTTCGTTTGCAGTCTGAAGAGAAACCCCATTTTCCGTAGTGACAGTATCTAATGCATTCTCAGAGCTTGGAATCTCATGTATTGCTTCTTCATGTAGTGGGGTTCCGTGAGCTGAAGCTTCAGCACTTTGTGATTCAGAAATGGTGTTATTTCCTACGCTCTTGCCTTTTGCAGCAGCGGCAGCAGCCTCCTTTAAGGCTCGTTGCGAGGTCTCAGATCGCGGGCGGCCTCGTATACCAGGGCGTTTTTGCTTGCTATTGTCAGGATGTATCCGTGGACGGCCACGTTTTTTCTTACTGGCTGGGTCTAAATCATCTTCTGCGCCTGCAATATTTGGCAAAGTAGGTGTTTCCGATGATACCGTGGGGCTAGAGGTTATGTTGGGATCTATGGGAGCCAGACTTGGAGCCGCTGGAATGGAAGTACTTTGTGGAAGATCACAAGTTGGTGGCATTGGAGTAGACTCAGGCTCACTATTGAGTATATTTCGTAAGTTGGATGAGCTCGAGGCAGTTAAAGCAGATTCAGTAGGCGCGACCAGCGGTTGAGGCGCGACAGTTTGCGATAGCTCTCCATTGTCGATCAAGTTCGCGATCGAGGGTTTGAGGTGGCTCGAATACGCGGCGCTTTCGGAATCCATTCTGTCAAGGTCAAATAAAGGAGGATGCAACACACCACAGATCACCTTTTGGAAGTTCCTCGACCAACAATAAATAAGAAAGGCAGAGGAGGGAGTTTTGATGATGTGAGCATTGGAAATTTCCGAGAATTTAGGCAACACGAACCCGCAGCATAAAAATGTGCTTACTCAGCATCAGTAAATCGCATGGCTTAGGAAAGTTTAGGAAAGGATGAGACAATCAAGTGTGCAGTACAATCACTGGAACCTTACGATGAGCTACTCTTGGCTTCTTATAATGATCTTCCTATGGATAATGCATTTAACTCTGGTCTGCGGCTTTTTTGTTTTCTTTAGCGCCTTTTCAAGTAGTTCTTCACGCTTTCGTAACTCAGTATACCATCCTCTGCTTCGACTACTTTTGGTTCGTCAGATGAAATAGCCTTGGTTATCTCTGGCAGATCAATAAAAGTCAAGTGAGGGCCAATAGGAGAATGAATGCGCAACTAATGAGTGGTGCTAGTAAAAAAAACAGTTATGACACTATTCTAGGTGCACCTAAACAATTAAAGACAAGTCCATGGAATCAGCATTTATGGACTTGAAATACAAGTAACTATATATTCCTTGAATGTCCTTTACTTTAGGGTATAAAAATGAGCATCTCCAAGGGCAGAAAGCTCAAGCTAGTTTGGCACGGCCTGCGTTTTGCAATCTCGGAATTCCATGGCAATATTAAGTTAATTGCTGTCTATTAACAAAATAATACTACGCTAAAATATATGGTCTTATCGAAAACCTACGCTCTTACTGGTGGTTGCTACAGTCTTTCTCTTGTATGAACGATCCCGCGTGAAGTGAGTGTGCTTTTGTAAACAATTGTGTTTCCTTTTTCGTGATACCGAACGTTCTTGATCTACCCTTGCCCAACTCCCAACGCTGACATAATATTTTTTTTATTCGAAGATCAAAATTTTTCAAACGAATTCTATTACTGTCAATCAATTAGCTTCAACAAAAACAGCGGTGATTGAAGATATCGATACAGCCAACCATGACTACCGACAAACGGAGAAACAAAGACTCCGAGAAGGAGGTTGCTGAGACTGCGACACCAGACTTTGTTATCAGCAAGTCTGCTGGCGGTGCCTTGCCTTTTGTCAAGCCTATTTTCACTAGCAACAGAAAGTTCATCATCATTCTCACATCGCTTGAGCTGCGTGTTTACACATTCGCTACTAGACAGTGCATCAAGAGCATTCCAGTCGATACTAAGGATGCTACCGACATTTTTCTGGACAAGGAAGACAAGGTGTGGGTCGTCCGAAGCACCGGAAAAAGTACCATGATCAACCTCGAATCCAAATCTGTAGAACGAGAAATCGACCTGGGAGTTACTATCTTTAAGGTCATCGATATTGTTTCAGAAAGCCGATTTATTTTGGCGACTGGCGCACTAAAAGAGGAAGCCCATCTTGTCGACGTACAACAGAAAGAGGGCGAGGAGGACGCTTGGGAGTCGAATGTTATTGTATCTGTCCCTTACCTGAGAGACTTTTCCATTTCAGCTTCTAGAAAGTGCTTTGTCTTTTCCTCGAAAACCGGAAACCAAGAGACTCTGACAGTTGGAGGCTTGGATGACGACTACAAACTAGTGGGTAAAACGATCACAGTAAAGCGGTCCAGGTTCAGTGGCTGTCTTGCTATCTCGAATGATGGTATTCTTGCTGTCGGATCTAGCACTGGTGTTATCGATCTTTACTACAGACTGTTTGATCCCAAACTTAAGCAGGCTCCTCATCCTCGTGCCCTCAAGTGGCACATTGAAGCTGTAAAGTCGCTTTCATTTTCTCTTGATAGTAACTATCTCATTTCTGGCGGTAAAGAGCGGGTCTTGGTCTTTTGGCAACTTGATACAAACAGAAGCCAACTTCTTCCGAGATTGAACGGCGCTATTCTTGGCATCACTGTTGATCCTTCTAGTGAACTTTACGCTCTATACTTGAGCAACGGGGAGCTCATCGTGCTGTCTGCGGTTGATCTGATGAGCAGGCTGCAGATTGCCGGTGTTAATCCTGATTTCTCTAGACTCCCAAAGAAAAGCAGAAAGGATAAGATCGTCTCCGACAACTACAAGGTACCTGATTTCACGGCACCCTTTTATATCAACCCTCTCACCGGGTATTATTACCTGCCGACTGGAGAGGCAGCTAACTTGCAAGTATACGATACAGTCCAAGACGAACAAAAGGAAACATTTGCAATTGCTACTACGATTCAAATGGGTAGAGTTAAGGCAGAAAGTGCAATTGAAGATCCAAGAATCAAGCATGTTTGCTTTTCCAAGGATGGCAAATGGATGGCTACCGTCGACGAATATACACCTCCTAAAATTGACGGCCTGCTTTCCGCAAATGATAAGCAGATCAACCTCAAGTTCTGGAAGTACTCTCAGACAAATGGCAAATGGGTTATTACTACCAGAGTCTCTTCTCCACATGGAAGTAGTAAATCTGTTCTTGATGTTGTTGCTGCCGACACATCCTTCCACAAGGGCCATGCGTTCCTGACATGCTGCGAGAATGGTGGTATTCGATTATGGAGACCCGAAACTCTCAAGGAGTTACAGACAGCGAAAGAGGCGAAAACCAACCAACAGGGCCGACAAATCTCTTGGTCAGTACGCAGGGTCTTGCCTCCACTCGGCAGCAAGTCGTCTGCTGCTTCTGTCTGCTGGTCTGCTGACGGCAGTATGATCATTCTTGGTTTCGAGTCTACTCTCTATGTGATTGATGCTGAAAAGTTTGAAATCCAACAAGTCCTTCCTAACATCCTCAGCTCACGCGTGAGATGGATGCAGATTGTTGGCAACCTCCTAGTTGTTCTTGCGAAAACTAGGCTTGTTGTCTACGACCTTGTCAACAGCACATGCAAGTGGTCTGTTAGACTGATTTCATCTCAAAATGGCGGCAGACTCATTGATGTTGATCCACAGAGTGGCACCATTGCTCTTGCTGTCAACTGCGTCACTCTTCCAGAACAGTCTTACGAATCCAGGATATTCGTTTTCTCTACGGACTCACCGATCCCCATTTACTCCACTACTCATGAGTATGCGATCTCGAGCATTAGATATGTTCCAGGTTCGCTTTCACCAAAATTCGTCTTTCTTGATGTCAAGGCTCGATTTGTCACCCTTGAGACGGAAGGCGCAAAGGGAGACCAAACACTGCCTTCCGATCTGGTGGATGGTTTCGAGGCGTCTATCGGTGTCCTCTATTCTTCAAAACAATATCAGCCCACTGTCAAGGCAATTGACTTTGACGCCGTTGCTGACAGCGTTACAGGCGCTGACTTCGACCAAGTATTTGATGAGACGGAAATGGGAGTTGCCAGCATGGAGGCTTTGTTCAACCGCGTGATGGGCGTTCTTGCTGGTCCTGCTGGGGTGAAGGCCTAGACTATGTAACTGTTGTAACCTGACGCGATTTGTTGACGGCGAGCGCTGTTGCGCTTGTATATTATTTGTATGCTGGACAAAGTAATTTAATGCATTTTTTTGATGTTTTGGAACTCTTTCGTGTTTTTCGTCTCCCTCGTTCATCGGCACTCATGAGAGTGTTATCACCGATTATCACCGAGCTCAGTGCTCCCAACACTAAAACTTTTTTTCCTTTTGCCACGCACGGCTGAAAGCAATAGGAAAATCCCAGAAATCCAACAAAACCATTAGCCAATCAGCGCAAAGCACCGAGTTGGACTTTTGAAATTGCAAAAAGGCTTGGCCCACACGCCATTGGTCCACGACTTTGAAAATTTTGGTTTTCTTTCCCACCTGCCAAACTTCAAATTCAACTCCTCCAGCACCTATTTTTCATCTGATAAAAGCTCCTTCTCTTCAAGGACCCTTTATTGTTGGCAGAAACCGTGAAGAACTGGCGAAGTTTACCGAAATGACGACTCAAAGACCTCTTGCAATTGCACCTTCACAGGGCGCAGACTCATACGAGGAGCTTGTCAAGATTGAGCCCTCGGACTTGAACTCAAATGGCCTTGCAAATGGTCCAAACCAGCTCGCCAAATGGACCACATACACTTCAGGTAGCCGGCAAAGTGAACCTTCTCAGCAGATATCGCCAGATGCTGCTTCATATGCTACAGGTGGCCGACGCCCTGAACCTTCTCAGCAGATAGCATCGCCTCCTGCTACTAAATACGCGGCAGCTAGCCGGCGAAACGAATCTCCTCCGCAGACATCGGCAGGAAGTACTCCAGCAAATAACCGACGTGATTATGTTGCTTGGTCAAAAAGGGAGACGGTGGCGTTGGTCCGCTGGCTGGACGCTAATGATAACTTTAACACCATGAAAAGAAACACCGCTCGCATGTTACCTTTGCTTGCAGAGCATTTAAGGACTGAGATGCCCGGTTGCACCAAGACTCCGAAACAATGCGATCACAAAATCCGCAATTTGAAGAAATGCTACAAAAAACTAAAGGAAAAACTCAGTACAGAGGGCACCGCTGCTGGGTTTGAAAACGAAAAAGAGTCCATGAAGGAATACATATTAGATCAGTTTCCTTATTTTGAGGAATTTGAGCGACTCATGGCAGATGAACATATTGTAAAACCAGTGTCTCGGAGTCATATGAAAATCGCAGCTCTGGGAGCAAGCCAGAAGTCGCCAGCCCCAAGCCATAGATCGCCATCTAAAGGAGAGATCCAAAATCCCAAGCACGGAAGTGCCCCTGCAAGCCTAATGCATGGGGAGAATGGCAATGAAACTCGCGATGGGTCAGGTAGCGCATCGCCACCTCACACCGTGGACGATAAGCCTCAACATGACCGTAGCTCAATCAAGTCCTGCTCGCCTGCATCAGAGGAGGGTTTGCCTGACATGACTCGATTTCGATTTATTCGCCCCAAGGGTGAACAGTGCCCTGTTGGCCATGACGAGGCGACGTCCCTTCCCAGTCCTGAATCCTTTGCTTCTCCCAATGATTTACATTTGAAAGGCGAGGCCGGCTCAGTCCCAACATATGTGCACTCAGACCAACTTAATAGCCGGCAATGCCCACAACACGCTCATCCTGAAATGCCAACGGATGAACAGCCCGACTTGAAGAGACAGCGGCTGACAGCGGCTTCTGCACACGCAAACATGTTCAATCCCTATGCCCAGTTGATGAATATGGGCTCCCCAAATAACATGTTTGGACTCACGGGATCAGACGCTATGACCAAGTGTCCCATGAATGTTGACCTTACCGACATGGCCCCAAAATGCCCAATAGGCATGACCGGTGGCGCAGGAGCGACACTTTTCGGTACAAATGGAGGTTCTTTTGGCTCGGTGGCCTTGCCTCCATTAGCCCAGATGACAGGCAAGCCTGGCTCCTTTACGACAACAGGCAATGCAGAAAGCGAGTCTGCGGGCGCGACCGTCGATCAGAACAATCCTCACGGAACGTTACTGAACATTCTCAAAATGATGTCTCGCAACCCTGCCAATGAAACCGGGGACCCTGCCCACCCCGACGAGCACGACAGCTCGAAGGACGAATCCAACCCCCAAGAGACTGCGCAAATCCTGGCCGAGCACATCAAAACGTCTCTGGCCAAGAAGGAGGCTGTGAACCGCCAGAAACTGCACTTGGGCCACCTTCAGTCGCAGATCCAGAGACACACCATGCGCGCCGAGATATTGTACAACAACGGGCAGGTGTCGCGGGCGTCCAAGGTGATGGACAAGATTGACGAACTAGAGCTAGAATTGCACGATCTTCTTTCCCGCCCACTCAACCAGTTTTAACAATGCCTCTTGTGTGAGGGTTGTTGTGTTTTTTTTTTTGCTTGCCTTTTTATCTTTTTAATGTGTGATTTATTTTTATTTTTTTTTTTATGTTTTTATGAGACCTACAAGTACTGAGAAATGAAGTTTAGATTTTTGTTTGAAATGTGCAGTGACAAGCCAATTCTTGAACGAAGGCGCTTTGTAGTAGGAAGACAGCAGTAACCCACAGCACCTGGAATCATCCCCGAAATACACATGTAGTACACACCGGCTCAAGAATTTCACTCGAGAAGGTGATGACCATATTGTTTACAACGAGCTTAAAGTCTCTTAACAAAATTTTCAAAATTTCCATTACAGTTCACTACATCTCAAGTTACATCACATCTCTCAAATAAAATAAAAAAAATATAAAAAGTAGACCACAACCTACCTCACTACATAAGTACTCCATAAAACAAAACGTCCAATATATTCCCGTGCTCACTGTCTTCCTCGTCCATTTTCCCTTAACCCATTGCTTGATGCTCAAGCCGCCCACGCCAAAAAAGGATTTTTAAAACATGGTGTCAAAAGGCGAATCGTTGGCATGGCGTCTCCGGTAACTCCTGGGGCCCGCGGCGTCGTCGCCCGGCGGCCCGGTCGGCATCTTGGAGTGCTTGAACGTGAACCCGATGAACGCGCGCGACGGCAGCGGCACGCCGCGCTCGGCGAGGCCCTCCACCTGCGTGCGCTTCTCCATGACCTCTTTGTACTTGGCCATGTCGGCGTCGTTGGAGAAGTCGTCAAAGTAGCCCGCGTCCGTGTCGCTGTCGAGCTGGGGCACGAACGGCGGCGTCGACGTGCGCAGGGTCGCAAAGTCGACGTCGCTAAAGTAGCTGTGGCGCTTGAGCTCGTCGAAGGACCGCAGGCGGTTGCGCGGGCTGTTGATGAGCCGCTGCACGAGGTCCCATGTGCGATCGCTGAACACGAACCGCCCGTCCTCGTACTGCGGCCGCCGCAGGGCTTCCTTCCAGTGCTGGAGGTTCGCGTACGTCTCGTCCGTCGTGCTGCCTGCAAACGGCGGGTACCCGGCCAGCGTCTCAAAGAGCATGCAGCCCAGCGACCAGTAGTCGATAGTGTAGTCGTAGCTGCGGCCTTGCAGCACCTCCAGGGCCATGTAGTCGGGCGAGCCGACCACGCTGCTCGCGTAGTTGATGTCGCTCTGGCGCAGGGAGCGGTACATTTGCTGGCGCTCGGAGACCGAGCGGTACGGCACCTGCACGTCCTTGAGGGCGTCCAGCTTGATCTTCATGCTCTCGACGCGCTGCTTCGAGATGGCGCCCGACGCAAGTCCGAAATCGGTCAGCTTGATGTGGCCCGTAGAGTCAATCAAAAAGTTTTCAGGCTTGAGGTCGCGGTGGATGTACCCGAGCTTGTGGAGGGCCTCGAGGGCGCAGAACATTTCAGAAATGTAGAACCTCGTATGGCGGGGGTTTAGAATGCCCGTGTTGTTGAGCAAGGTGCGGTAGTCTCCGCCAGGGACAAACTCCATAGCAAGGTATACGTTCTCGGGGTCCTGGAAGGCGTAAAGAAGCTTTACCAGCCAGGGAGACTTGGACGCCGTGAGAATATCGCGCTCAGTGAGAATGTGTCTGATTTCGTCGAGCTTGAGGAGCAGTTTTTTATTAAGAACCTTCAGAGCGCAAATCTCCTTGGTGTCGGATTTGCGCGCCAGGTAGACTTGGCCATAGCCGCCCTGGCCGACCTGAGTGAGGATCTTAAAGTCGCCGTACTTGAGCTTGACTCTTCGCTTGCGCAACAGAACGCGTTCACGGCCAGTGTAGGACCGCCATTGGGCCTCACGCTCCTTTGGGTTGTCAATCAAAGCAAGTCCTGCCTTGGCTTTCTGAAGTCTCTGCTGGCGAGTGTGCACGTAAGTCATGAGATCAAAGTAGTAGTCAAAGAAGTACAACTGGGCCACGCCGACCAGACGCTTGACCTTTGGGTCGTTAATCTTTTCATAGTCAGCCATGCTCAGATCAACTGGCTTATGGCTGCCCACAGCTGCCTGGGCAGTGGCTCCATTCGGGGGGTTGTTTTCCTTGTTGCTCGTTTTGACGGGCCCGTTTTCCATCTTGTAGCTCATGGGGTCTCCGGCCATTTGCTTGGTGGGGGTGTTGGCTCCCATTTGCAGCTCGCGGACTCCAGAGATAAGTACGCTGTCATCATACTGCTGGGGGCTTGCTTGTTGCTGGGGCTGCTGTGCCTCTTCGCGGGCCATTCTGGTAGGCGATGAAGCACCGGATCTCAATGCGTTCAGGCCCTCTGTCGCTGCCGTGATGACGTTGTTGTTTCGCATGGAATTTAGGATTCCGTTCAGTCGCGAGGGTGATTCTTTTGACATGGCGGAGGAGAAGAAGAGAGCAGCGGGCAGAATTCAATTCTTATAAGAGGAGAGAGTAAGTAGTAGGTTGATTTTTTAAACACTGGTACGCAAGGGAAAAAAAGACATGAAGAATGAAAGGAAGCAAAGTGGAGCAGGGAAGATTTCAAAAAGTAAACAAAAGGCTGCTGCTGCACATAGTAGAGCGTCCAGCCATAGCCCATAATGGCGGTGGAACCCTCCGCTCAGCGCCAGAACCGCAGCACCGCGCGCGCGCCAGGAATGCGAAGATCGCAGGCGCCGCTGCGACTCCCAAAAGTTTCCGTGTTTTGTTTACATGCGCCTCAAAGGGGAAACACGCGGTCGCCACAGCAACGGGCCTTCCCCAGGATTCACCGCCTCCACGTGACGTGGGTCTTGGACGATAAGATTGTGAGCCGCTGAGAAGGAGACGACGACCGAGGACGGAGCTCAGAGTTTCATCGATGTCGCCTGTTGCGTGCTCAAAGGAAGGTGCCAAAGCGAGAAGGCATTCCGACAGTTACGGCAAACTCTAACGTCCCGCGAGACTAGCCACTAGTGATACGCTACGACATCCGTCAACGCGCAGCTGTCTCAAGACCTTGGACAGTAATAGATATCTATGCATTTCGGTATTCGAGTTATACTTTTTTTTTTTTGTAGGCTAACGCCGTGTGAGAGGAGGATTATTACGCGCACCTAGATAGCCTTCCTTTATTGCCTTGTCTTTTGCCGACTGCTTGTCCACGGCAGTTTCGTCCAGCACTCTTGCAAACCGCGGCTCGTGGTACGTGGCGTCGTCAGGCTCGTCCCACGTCCGTAACGGCGTGAGCAACTCGTAGCGGTGGTTATCGTCTGGGCGTTCCATGACCAGGAACTCGCAGTGCCGAACATTTCGGAAGGTTTCAAACTTTTCGTACGTCCATCTGAACCACTTCATGAGGAAGACTCTGATCCAGATGCCGTGTGCGACGAGGACAAGGACGTCGGGGAACTTGTCGTTTTGGAACTGTCGGAAGAGGGTCTCGTTGAATCCCGCAATGCGGTCGTAGACGTCTGCGGCAGACTCGCCGTTCGGGATGCGGTAAAAAAAGTGGCCGTAGTGTGCTCGTTCCTTCCATACGCGGTTCATTTCGTGGGCGCCACCTTGGAAGTTTCCAAAGTCTTGCTCTCGTAGGCGTGGTTCCTGGAACACCTTGTGTTCGATGTTTTTTTCTTTCAGGGCTTCCACAATTCCGTCTGTGGTTTGTTGCGTCCGTTCGTAGGGGGATGTGTAGAACAGAACCCTGTCGTCCTTCCTTAGAAAGTCGACAAGACGATTGCCGGCATTCTTGGCTTGTTTGTGGCCCAGCTCGGTGAGAGGGATGCGATGGTTTGGGGTGTGGGTGTTGACTGCTTTATCGCCTAGGGTGCCCTATGATTAGTAACGATTTATAATGAATAAGCGTGAGAGGGTGAAAGCTTAATGGCCAAGCTTAATGGCGCCTCTCGAAAGGCCTGCGGAGGGCTCTTTGCAAGGGTCACGATCTCTTTTTCATGGTGGCGGTACTTACAATTGCCTTCGGATTCACCGTGGCGAATGAGGATGATGAGCTGGAAAAGGTGTTAGTATGCTTGGTTCGGATGTATGGAAGGGCCTTGCTAGGGAGAATGCTCGAAATACATACTCTTGGTCGTCCCATGGCTGTGTTTGTGTTAAGAGCTGGTATACAGAGGAGCGCTTGGTGTCAAGCGCGGTGCAGGTTCGTTGTGTTTGCGAGTGATGGATGTTGAATGAAGTTGAGAGAGTAGTAAAGTCAAGGCACCGAAAAAAAAAAAAAGAGTTCAGGCTTAGAATCGAAGGACTAAAGTAAAACGGAAAAATGAAAACCCCAAAAAAGACAAAAACACAAAAAAAAGACAAAAACCGAACTGTTGGCAAGCTTAAGGCCTGGAGAAAGGAAACATGGAGAACTGAAGGAAACATGGAGAAAGAGAAAACGGCCTGGTTATATATCGATAAAGGGCAGTTGGCGGTGGCTTGGGCTGAACTGGGCCACTTTGCCGCAGAGACTCTTCGTGAGTTCCAGATGTCGCCAGTGTCGGATCCACGACTGTTCCTGCTGAGTGCGGCGAGACCCTGGCCACCGTGTTGTGCCATGGACACGTCGTACTTGTGTACAGCCAAGCATTTGTCATTCTTAGAATGGCCAGCAACACACGCACATTGAACGTTCCCATGGATCACTACACACACTACACACAGCTACACACACTACGCACAGTTGACAGGCCTGGTCTGTGTTGCTTGCCGACGTCTAGACTCCGTCAAACCCCAAGGAGCCCACGCCCTCGCCGGCTGCATTAACCCGCAAGAGCAATCTTGTGGCTGCTGAAACAAGCACTTGAAGCCTTCGACAAGCGGAACACAAGTCTAGACCTTAATGCGCAAGGCTGACCCGTTTGGAGCATCGATCCGAGATGTTGGCATTTGCAAAACTCGGTAAGCCAACATAACTTTCGATATCAATTGACAGAAAAGCCTATATTCAGCTCAAGTAATAGTAGCTTCCATTGGAAAACATCAAATTTGTTAGGCTCATCTTCTATCTTACAGACATATTTTCATCATCGATTGCAAGGAGAACACACACATCCATGTAGGTACGCGGGAAGTAGATGCGGCTCTCCTCCATCGAGTACAGCCCCACAATGGCCTTCTCCACCGTTGAAAAGTCCACCGAGAACTTCTTACTCGCCTCTTGCGTGATCCATGTCGCCAGCCGCGGCGACGACAGCTTGAACAGCAGGTTGTGCGATTCCATCGACGCACCGGGTAAAAAGTTGTCCAGCGCAAACGAGAGGTCGGCAAGCGCGTCCTTGGTGAAGACCTGCGCCAGGTCCGCCGTCTTGTCGTTGACTGCTTTTAGGTAAGGCTCAAGACCGGACTTGGCCAGAAACTGGTGCCGCTGTGTTTCAACCAACACCTCGGCGAGCTCGTCTATGCGCGAGTCCAGCTGATCAACTTTATACTGGGCAAACGGGAACAATTGTAAGGCCATTTTGACTGCATCCAAGCAGTTGATTGTAAACAGTTCCGAGTTCGTATCCGGCAGGTCGCTTGCAATACGGTTGCAGCATTCCAAGAGAGGCTCGGTCAAATCTTGAACTATTTGCTTGATCTTGGCATCTCCGTCTGGATTGTATCGCACACTGGCCTCATAGGACTTGAGCACTGACTTGAGATCACCCATCACGTCTCCCAAGAAATCCGGTGGCTGCAAGTCGGACGTTGGCGTGAGCATGTTCGCTTTGATGTCTGTTATCTTTTCCTCCAAACACTTGTTGAACTGCCGTAAACAAAACTCCTCCATTTGCGAGATAGTAGTAATTAGATGCGAACTTGGTTGCAGGAACTTGCTAAACATGCCCGACGAGAAATCAAGCTTATCGGTAAGCTGGTAAATGGTCTGGATCCTCGTCTCAGTGGCCACCACCTGCTCAATACGCGACTTGAATGGCTTAATAAGACCCGAGGTGATTGTGTCCACCAAGCCATCAATCGTTTCATTTGGGTCCAGCGACCACATGACTTCCCCCGTAGTTGGCGTTTCATCATCTTTGAACAATGTCGAGACCGTTTCACGCTCATTGATGATTTCAGAATGAATCCATGCGAGAATGTCGCCCACATATCTCAGCGGGTCGTATGCGTAAAAATCAATGGCCTTTTCGTGCACCGTGTCTATTGTCAGAGCGTTGACAAATCTCATTGTGAGGTTCCGCTGTCTAGACTCGGAAAGAGACTTTAATGCGATTTCAAACTGAGTCGGGCGCTCTGACAAAATTAAAAGTGACTGGCTAATCTGCCGCCTCATCTTTGGGTCGTCACCCCGCATTGTCTTTAAATTGCGCTGCACCGTAAAGAACAGACGGTCAAACCCTTGGTCAAGGTAATGCGACATCTTGCCCATGATTTCCAGACCAAGGTCCTGATTGTCGGTTGCCAGCAACGAGTCGCAAGCGGCATGTATCTTCTTGACCTTATTCAGCACCCCGAAGAATTCCTCATTAATAGGGTGACTGGACGACGTCAGCAGCTCTGCTTCTTTGCTGGAGATCACAAACTTGGACTTGAACGCATTTAGAATCCCCTGCTTAATCTGCACGCTTTCGTCCTGCTCCAGTAGTTTTCCCGTTTCCTCCACAATCTCGCGGGTGTCGTTATCTGCCTTTTTCGCAAGCTTCTCCATGGTGTTGTACGACGTGTTGAGCTTCTGAATTGTCTCGCCCAGTCCTTCGAGCCGGTCAATCAGGGGCGTAAAGTCCTTCAGAGCTACTCCGTTTGCCCGGATTACATCGGCCTCTGTGTTCGACCGCAGGTGTCGACGAGTTTCGCCCGTGTTTTTTTCAATGCGGTGATCTAGCGACAGCAGAGCCATCCGAACTGAAGCGTCGGTGTACGACGTGGACAGAATGCTGGCAATCTTTTGAGAAAACGCATTGTCAGGCCGGGCTAATGGCGTAACTGCCGACGCACCGTCCGGATCATGAAGCGCCATTGTTTGGTTTATCGGCCAAGAAGGCGTGGAGGTTTGACTTTGTTGGCATTTTGAAAAAAAATGTCACGTGGACGTTTCAGTGAACTAGTATACTGTAACTATGGGCAAATAAAAAATATAAAAAACACAGATTCTATCAACTTTTCTCTAAAGATCTAGGCTCTTATGCGTCGCAAAGAGTTTGGTGGAGACGTTAGATCCAAACTCTTCAATCTGAGAGCAGCACTTGTCAATTTGGCCCGAAACCAACAGGTTCTCGAGTCTTGAAGGCTCGGCAGGGAGCTTGAACTGGGTCTTCCAGTCCTCCGACAGAGTAGGCTTGCCAGCGGCAGCAAGCGCAGCGTTCTCAACCTTGCGCTTGTGTTGCCACTGCTGGACCTTCAGCTTCTCACGCGCCAACTGTCTCTGGTACCAGTTGTAGTTGGCCTGATCGGCGTGGAAGCTGTCAACAGAGTCAAAAATATCCTCAATATTCTTCTCGAGATAAGAATCGATGGAAATGTCAAACTTGTCAAAAGAATGACCAAGAGAAATAGGGTTCTTCTTCTCAGAATTAGCCTTTTCCAGGGTTTGCAGGAAAAGAGTGACCAGGTGCGAGTTCTTGATGGTGACGGAGAGCTCTTCAAAAATATTACGGTAGGAGAGGTTGACCTTTTGCAGCTGCTCGGTGGTAAAAGAGCCCTCTTTGCGGGCAGCAATGAAAGACTCGGAAAGGCGGAATGCTCGGAGGGACAAGCCAGAGTTGACGGGCTGGGCAATGTCGTTGATAATAAGGATGGAGTTGGGGTTAGCTGCCTGGAAGTAAAGCAGGTTGTCGATGACGTTGCTGTTGAAAAACTTGCCCAAATTGGTGCTCATGTAGAATCCGACGGTGTTTGCATCGGCATTGACCATCTTGAGATGGCTGAGCATTTCATTTTGGTACTTGATGATTCTGTTGGATCGCAGATCAAGGCCCTCCGTGTCGTTAGAAGAGTTGGCAGAAGCGGGGTAAGGAAATGCAAAAGACACATTGACGGTGTCATCGAGGTCAGCGCCCAGAAGTTGTCCATAGACAGGTGCCGAGTTGTCGGAGGCGACCTTGACGATTTTGAGGACGACGCTAGAGTCGATCTGTACCTTAGTGGTGGTCGCGGGAGTTGCGGGAAACGCAACAGCCTGGGCAGCGTTATTCGAGCTAAAAACAGTCAGCAGCTGGAAGAGACATGATCTTTTGCACGGTCACATACAAAGACTTGGACATGGTGCACTGGTATCGTGGTGGCTCCTGCGAAGGGCCCCAGAAGAATTTTTCACACAAGCGCCAGGTAATCTGGGTTAGGGGATACATCCTTGACTGAGGGCTAGGGTCGAAAATTTGAAAAAAAAAACTAAAGTTGAAATCCACCTTGACTCATTGTTGATATTTTCAATCTCAACTCACCTTTCAGGAGATATAAACGTATAAGTATGCCGCTATCGCGTTGCGCTGATTTCAAAGTTTGTAATTGCTAACATAACTTTTTTTTAGATCATGTCTGATAAGCCTGTTGAACAAGTCGCAGACCAGCTGCAGAAGACCTACCTCGACGAAGAGACTGGCGAGCAGGTCTCCAAGACCGAGCTCAAGAAGCGTCAGAAGGCAAGAGAGATCGCCAAGAAGAAGGCCGATAAGGCCGCTAAGAAGCCCGCTGCTCCTGCTGGTGCCAAGAAGGAGAAGGAGGAGGAACTCACTCCTAATCAGTACTTTGAGATCAGATCTCGCCAGATCAATGAGCTTAGAACCACCAAGACGCCCAACCCATACCCCCACAAGTTCAAGATGAGCATCCGCATTGATCAATTCATTGAAAAGTACGATTACCTCAAGCGTGGCGATGAGCTCAAGGATGAGAAGGTCGCCATTGCTGGCCGTATCTTTGCCAAGCGTGAGTCTGGTACTCAGCTCAAGTTTTACGTTCTGCATGGCGAGGGCAAGCAGGTGCAGGTTGTGGCTCAGGCTTTTGGTGAGTCCCAGCTTGACGAGGTTCACGATCTCCTGCGTCGTGGTGATATTGTTGGTGTCAATGGTTATCCTTTCCGTACTTCCCCCAAGAAGGGTGGTGAGGGAGAGCTCTCTGTTTTTGTTGAGTCCATCCAGCTCCTCACTCCTTCGCTTCACATGCTCCCTACCGAGCACTTCGGTTTCAAGGATCTTGAGTCTAGATACAGACAAAGATACCTTGATCTGATTATGAACAACACCACGCGTGATCGTTTCATTACTCGCTCCAAGATCATCTCATACATTCGCAAGTTCTTTGACTCTAGAGACTTCATTGAGGTTGAGACCCCCATGATGAACGTTATCGCTGGTGGCGCCACTGCTAAGCCATTTGTGACCCATCACAATGACCTGAACATGGATCTATTTATGAGAGTTGCTCCCGAGCTGTACCTTAAGGAGCTTGTTGTCGGTGGCTTGGAGCGTGTCTACGAAATTGGACGCCAATTCAGAAATGAGGGCATTGACCAAACTCATAACCCCGAGTTCACCACCTGTGAGTTCTACCAGGCTTACGCAGATGTTTATGATATTATGGACACTACCGAGATTCTGTTTTCTGAGATGGTCAAGGAGATCACCGGCTCGTACAAGATCGAATACCACCCCGACGGACCCGAGGGCAAGGCTTTGGAGCTTGACTTCTCCAGACCCTGGAAGCGTGTTGACATGATGAAGGGTCTTGAGGAGGCTCTCAACGTCAAGTTCCCTCCTGGCGATGAGCTGCACACCGACGAGACCAACCAGTTCCTGCGCAAGGTTCTCAAGGACAACAACCTGGAGTGCTCGCCTCCCTTGACCAACGCCCGTATGCTCGACAAGCTGGTTGGCGAGTACCTTGAGGAGAAGTGCATCAACCCCACGTTCATCTTTGGCCATCCCCAGATGATGTCTCCCCTTGCCAAGTACCACCGCGACATCCCCGGTTTGTGTGAGCGATTCGAGGTCTTCGTGGCCACCAAGGAGATCGCCAACGCCTACACAGAGTTGAACGACCCCTTTGACCAGCGTGCCCGCTTCGAGGAGCAGGCGCGCCAGAAGGACCAGGGCGACGACGAGGCCCAGCTCGTGGACGAGACCTTCTGCACGTCTCTCGAGTACGGCCTGCCCCCCACCGGTGGTTGGGGCTGCGGTATCGACCGCATTGCCATGTTCCTGACCAACTCGAATTCCATCAAGGAGGTCCTGCTCTTCCCTACCATGAAGCCCGAAATCAACAACTAGAGAGTATTTATTGTAATTCCTACATGTATGAAGTAATATAAAGAAGCTGGCAACTTGATTGACTTTTTTTTTCCACCAAAGAAGCATCTTTGATGCAGTTGAGGGTGTTCATAAAGGTGATGAAAGGAAACAAGTAAAAAAAAAAATTTGATAATCAAAGAAAGTAAACCAAAAAAAAAAAACAAGAGATACACAAGAACTAATCTTTATATGAAAAAATAGAACGAAAAAAGGAAACATCTGAGAAAAGAGAAAATAAAAAAAAATACATGAAATAAAATAAGATAAAAAAATAAAAAACTGGAAATAAATTATTTAACATGGGATTGATCATGACTAGTAGAACGGACATGTCTGCTGTTGTCTGGGGTTATTTTTAGTGACTCCTCTCTCCACCATCATAGGTTTAGAGAGAGGAAGTAGGTAGGTAGGGAGATCTCAAAATAAATACCAGCGGGCCAAAAGGAGGCAGCTGTGAATTTTTTTTTTTTTTCTTGGGCTCAAGACAGCAAGTTGCTGATCGTCATCTTGCTCTCATGCTGCTTGCGCCTGCCAGTGTCGTTGGTGTCGGCGTCGATGGCAGACCCCACAATGGCGAGCTGGTCATGGCCATCCCACTTCCACAGCTTGCCCGCGCACTCAAAACCGCCTCCCTGGGCCTTGATTCCAAACGGTCGGTGGCGCGGCACGGCAGCGGCGCTGGTAGCAGAGGCACCGGCAGAGTTGTAATCGTAGTTGGTGGCATCGCCGTAGTGGAGCATGGACAGCTGCTGGAGGGACCGCGTGGCCTGGAGCGCCAGCAAAAAGTCGCTGGGGGACTGCGTCAGCGCCGACTCGTCCGGAAAGACGAGCTTGCTGGGCATGGGTGGAGGCGTGAGTGGTTTGAACAGCCATGGGTTGTAGTTACTGTAGCTGTTGATGCTCAGGGGCTGGGCCGGGGTATCCTTGGACACTGTTGGCGCGGCAAGGATCGGTGAGTTTGAGAGCGAGGAGTTGGGCGTGGACGTAGCTGAGCGGCCGCCAGTGGCCATGGGGCGGGTGTCGTCGCCGTGGCCATACCGTGCGTCTCCCGCGGTGCTTGTGACGCTCGTGAGATCGTCGTCCTCGTCGTCGCTGTTCTGGCGCTGTGAAACGGGCGGCGGTGTGGGTAGCAGAGCGGGGGGCGGATACGCCACACCCGCAGCGGCTGAAGTGGAGAATTGCCGTTTCGGGGCAGGGCCCGTTGTTGGGTCGGGGTGCGAGCGCTTGGGGGGCAGGGGTTTGGCCAAGGGCTGAAGGGGTGAACGCGATGGCGACTGGACGGGAGACGGTGTGGGCGGTGGCCGTGTGGTGGAGGAAGAGGGCAACGGTGTTGAAGTGTTTGATGTTGCTTGAGCGGGTGTTTGAGCGGGTGTTTGTGTTGGTGTCTGGCGGGGGCGGCGCCGCTTGGTGGCGGAGAGGTGCAGCTGGAGCTGGCCAAAGCCAGGCTCGTGGGGTTTGAGACACGAGTCGGGAAAGTCGGGGCCAAAGATACACACGAGGGCATAGCGAATGGTGTAGCAGGTGCGAGAGGCCAGCGCCTTTGCCGTGTCGAAGGGCAGCCAGGTGCCCTGGATCTTCAGAAACCCCCCACGGACGCGGCGAATGAGGGGCTCGAGGTCGGGCGAGTTGTCGACGAGCTTGACAATGTCTGCCTTGGAGTTGCCGATGGCCTTCCAGAGGCCCGTGAGGTGGACGTAGCCCGTGTAGTAGTCCCACATTACCAGCTGGCCGTTGATGGAGTACTGGTAGACGGTGAGAAAGTAGCGCGGGTCGACGCTTGTAGAGTACTTTTTCTGCACGATATCGGCTGCCCGGGGAATCAGGGCGACCTGCTCGGGAGGCACGGTCATCGAGTCTGGGAGCTCAAAGGCCTTGAAGCGGACCTCGTAGGTCTCGTCGGGGGCGTGGATGTCCTGTTTGGAGCCGCGGGAAGACGGCAGCATTTTGGTTCGTTTTGGCTGGACTGTGTGGGCAGAGATGTAGAGATGGTGAGGAGAAGAGGAGTTGTTGGAAGTTGCAGGGGTGGAGGTGGTGGAGGTGGAGGAGGTTGAAAGGGAGTTCAGTGGCGGGATCGCGAGGGACGAGGCGGTGTGCGGGTGAATTGGCGAGGACGCAAAGGGCGGAGGCAGTGGCGGCGTTTGCGATGCCATCGTCGGTGGAAGGTGTAGAGGCATCATGGCTGGTGGCTAGCTGATGAAGTGGCAGGCGGAGTAGGGTAAAGCTGGAGTATCTGTTCGCTGGCGGGGGTTCAAAAGTCCAAGGGGCCCTTGAAACAAGAGGGTGAAGGGGGTCGCGCGAAGTATTTATACCGGTGCACATCACACACACATCACACACACACAACTCAGGCATCGGCTGGCACGGGGGGGGATGACGTTTCTTTTTGGCGTCGCAGGTCCCTGAGCTCCCAAAGGCCGTCGCCGCAACGATTGAAAAAGAAATGCCGAGCCTCGTTGACGCATAGTGCCCAGAGTGGATTAGAACGCCAGGGAAATGCATGCAAGACTCCTAATGGGGAAATACAGCTGCGACACACTGCAGCCCGAGGAGGACGGCACGCCCGTGGCAGGGGGTGCGCTTAGCCAACGGCCAGCGGGCCTCGAACCGGCCCAGGGATACGAAGGCCGTGATGGTATACCGGAGCCATATGGACGATATCAACCGTATCCCCGGGAAGAAGTGAGACTCTGCAGACCCAGAACGAGTAATGCCCCTCCTCTGATAGTTACTCCCGACGTCTGGAGCGCCTTCAAAACTCCTCTAGAGCGGAAACATCGACACTCACCACCATCGCCATATATATTGCGGCAGACCCCTCCGCATTTCTGTTCCCCGGTGGCTCCAGCGTTGCGCCGCCAGCAGCTGTTTTATTACCAGACATGCATATGCCCGAAAGCACAGAATCTGACGGCGGGTGGAGGCCGCGTGCCTGCAACTTGAACATGGTGGTCAGACACAATGCCAGACGGGCAACAGCAACAGCCCCCGTTCCAAGATTAGACCCCAAGCGTGGCCAAGACGTCATTCAATTCCAGGGGATTTCCCTCCGCTACTATAGTTAAAACTGCTGGTACAGTGCTATGAGCATCATTCGATCGGAGTAAAAATTATTGTTCTTACTCCAGTGTTACTTCGATACTATTATTATAGAGATTACTTGGCATAGTAGCAAGATTCAAGTGCATTTGAGTCAAGACATGGGATGTTCAATGTTCCATCAGGGTCATGGTGATACTCATGTATGTAACGCACAACATAGTCTCCCTGTGACATGCATTTGAACACAATCATGCCTCCTGCAACTGGCCACACACTGCTACTTGCCGCCCAGTGTGGCACTCGCGCCCTTCTCGCGGTACGTGCTCACCGCAGGAATGTTGGCCGGCACCCGTGTCTCGACCGTGCTATAAGGCCGCGGCTCCAGCTGGATCAGCGTGTGCAGCGGCACCTCCATCCACGGGGATCGGTCCTGCGGCACGTTCATAAAGTACGCGTAGATGCACCGCAGCACCGCCTGGTGCGTCACAATCATAATGTTCTCTTGGCGCTCGAGCTCCATAATGATGGGCTCGAGTCGCGCAACAACGTCGCGGTACGACTCGCCTCCGCGGTACCGGTACTCGTACTTGTCCTTGTCCCGCGCCTCAAAGTCCTCGGGAAAGTCCCGCTGGATTTCCTCGTATGTCATGCCGTCGCACACTCCGGCGTCGAGCTCGTCGAGCGCTTTCCAGTGCAGCTTGGGATAAGGCAGGTAGGCGGCGGTCTGCTGCGTGCGCCGCAGCGTGCTTGTCCACACGGTCAGAGGCCGGTCGCCCACGGCTTCACGCACCAGCTGCGGGAGCTTTTGCGCGTACAGCTGGCCCCGCGAAGAGAGATTCGAGTCGCCTCCGAGCTTGCCCGTCAGATTGTACTCGGACTCTCCGTGACGCGACAGCCAAATGCACCGCCGTTTGATGTGCAGATTCATGACGTAGTAGACTATGCGCGATTGAAGGTACGACTGAATCCGATTGATAATAACCTGCGTCGAAACGTTTATGACTTTCACGTACGTCAGCGATGGGTCGTCCAACGTTTCATACACCTCCTCATACTTGTGAATGCGCTCCATAAAGTCTTTTGCCGCCTCCTCCGGGTCCTGACCCACATAATCCGGCGACGACGTCTTCACGTCCATGATATTGTTCATGATCAGGTCCTGGTCGTTACACCACGACTCGACAAAGAACGGTTCGATATCGTGTTCGCCCAGCAGCTTGCGGATCCAATCGCGCCGTGCCTTAGTCGAGTTGGTAGCGTCCAGGATACCCACCACCCCCTGAGACTTTTCAAACCAATCCATCATGTCCTTGACGGCCAATTTGGCGGCTTGCAATCTGAGACGCTCGCCTTCTGCATTGTGCACGTCAAAAAACTCGGCGCTGGGGTGCGCTTCCTCCAACCGCCGGTACGACCCGACGTTGAACGACTTGGCCGGGATTGAAAGCCATGACAGGTACCGCACAATCTTTTGTGCCATCAAGGACTTGCCGCGCGCAGGCAGGCCGACCCTGATCAAACTTTATCAGTAACATGCCTCGAAAGTGTGTTTTGACTGATTTTTTCTGTTACTTACATGACCACGCAGATACGCTGGTGCTCGCTCTACATACAATGTTAGCCTCGCATTCCGCTGATCGGACTTTTACTCACGTTGTTGAATGTATATCCAGCCATTGAATTGTGTGAACCACTAATTATCTCGAAATCCACTGACAATCAATGGATGCTGGACTGCTGGACAAGGAAAAGAGATAACAGGCAATTTCCTGGCGGTTGGTCGCGAGCAGCAGCTTACCCCAGGACCACAATCTACTTCTCCAGTACTACGCGTACTCTGGCGGCGTTTTACGGCAACTTTCAAATGTTTGGGAGACGTCGATTTACAGATGCCGTAATCTGCCACTATGCGACCAAGGAGCCGAATCTCCCAACATCGGACGCTCCAGCCGTGCAAGAATGTTTGTAGGGATTTCACTGCTCAACGGATGCTCAGCAAAGCAGCACCGCCAGAGACCCTTTTTTTGTTCATTTATCTATATAGACAACTGACCCTGCCCTTCTGCAGTCTTTAGCACATCTCGCAGCCATGGCAAGCACTTCTAGAGCTTCTGCAACTTCAGTCTCGCAGCGCAAAACCGAACTAGACGGGAAGGCTGACGAGCCCACTCTCGTGGAGTCCCTTCTCTGCCACTGGGACCACCTGCCCGAATGGCAAAGAGACAACCACTACATATACACCGGCTATGTTCGCGAGACAAACTCGTTCAGAAAGACCCTGCACTCGTTGACCTACCTTCACAATGAAACCGTCAACATATACTCGCACCTGATCCCCTCCGCCGCAGTCTTAACCTATCTCGTCGCCACTATATTGACCGCCGGCTTGGCCCTAGTGGAAACGATCCCATACGTGTCTGTCTTCCCAGATACAGACTGGTCGGACTACGTGGCAGCTTCCATCTTTGGCGCGGGCGTCGCCACATGTCTGGGTCTTTCTGCGGCGTTTCACACCCTCAAGTCGCACTCGCACACCATTGCGACATTTGGAAACAAGCTCGATTACCTTGGCATCGTTGTTCTCATTGTCACTTCCATGGTCTCGCTCACCCACTACGCGTTCAACGACCGCCACGGTCTCCGAGCCCTTTTCTGGACCATCACCGGGGTCCTGGGCGCCGCGTGCGCAACGGTCTCGCTCAGCTCCAAGTTTCGCACGCCGGACTGGCGCCCCGTTCGCGCTGCCATGTTTGTGGCATTCGGACTTTCCGGAGCACTGCCCGTCCTGTGGTGCCTCTACACAGACGGCACTGACGAGACTTGGAACCGGTTTGGGCTGGGCTGGCTCCTCGCCGAAGCGGCACTGTATATTGGCGGCGCTGGCATCTACGCGGCGAGAATCCCGGAGAGATTCACGCCAGGCAAATACGATTACTTTGGCCACTCGCATCAGATCTTTCACGTAATGGTAGTGCTGGCTGCTATCTGCCACGGTATTTGCTTGCACCAGTCATACGTGCACGCTCATACGCAGCTTCGACTTCTCAATGCATAACTTCCTCTATCTATATATATTAAATCCCATACATGATATACCCTACCACACGATCTGCTGAAATCTCGGATCCACCTCCTTTTGGGCTTCAACGAACTTGAGCGTGCGCTCAAAATGCTTTCTTGGCGACTCGCTAATTGAGCCGTCCGCTGCGTTGACGGTTCCGAGATTCCGCTGGATAAGTTCAATGAGCCCAAGGATAAACTTGACCGAGACCTGCTCGTTGCCCCGCTCAAAGTAATACAGGCAACGGTTGAGGATCTCCACGAAAAGCTCGACTGAGACGGCAACGTCCATGCATGCATCCGCAACACGCAATGCGCGCTGGAGACACTCCAGCACCCGTTTACCGTCTCTGAAAAACGGCTGTTGTGGTTGCTGACCCTGGTCCGGGTTCTTGCTATGAGCCTGCTCTTCGTTCTCACCGAGCGCGGGAATCTCCACTGCCCACCACAAATGGCTCGCCTGATACACCGCACGGCACTGGTCCGGTTTTTTGAGAAGCTTGGATCCGTAAAGAGCGCACTTGGATACCAACGTATCATAATTATCGCTTGAGAAATGCCGACTTCCCTGCAGAGCCCCTGCAAGAATGCAAATGGCTTGGTACTGCCCGCGCGAGTCCGAGATGGATTCCTCGTAGATTGAAAACGCCTGCACATAGAATTCGTAACTGGCTGCTTCCGCACTGACTTGGTCCGCCACCATACCAGCATCGACCATCAGTCGGAGCGCTTTATCGGGGCTGCCAGCCTTGTAGATGTCCCCAATCACTTGTTGCACGAATTTGAAAACTTCACTCATCTTGTCTTCACTGCCCTCGGCTGGCCGCTGCTTGAGCCGACGCACCAACCTTAGCCCACCAGTAACCAGCGCAGGGTATGTGAAGCGCACACATTTATTTCCCTCGCTCAGCGCTTTTTTAGCGGCAGATAAAAGCTCCTTTTGAACCTGTGTATCCTTGCTATACAGAAGATGCACAATCTTAGCTAGATTACTCTGATCGACGCAAAACTCATCAGAAAGCTTCTTATCATCAATTGCTTCCTCCTCGCTGGTGTTGCTGCCACCCTGTGATGCGCCATCGCATATAATAATTCTCACGAGTCCAAATACACCCTCGGCGTCCTTGACTGTTTCAATGCGCCCTTTTGTGCCAAGGACTGATCCAACAACAGCACTGGCAACTGCCTTCTGGGTACTCGTAGGTTGTGAATTGAGTAACGGAATAAAATGTTTCAAACTGAGCACTGTCAACATCCTCGCGTAGGCCCTTATTAGCAATTGTAAAATGGATAGAATATTCGACGTTGTTTCTGTTGTTGTGGCATCCTTATGCGCTTCCATTAGCGTTACGAGGCTCTCAAGAATTTTGTCAATGTTATCCGTCTTCTCAGGGTAAAAGGCTAGTGAGAGCCTGGCCACACCCTCGTAAAGAGCAGTAATATCTTCTGATGGAAGGCCAGGCCATGCCTCCAGAAGCGTTTTTGACACATGGATCCAGAATATTTCAAAAAGGTCGAGATCTTGCTTAGTTTCCTTCTCTTTGTCGTTGTCGCCATTCTCAGCTTGCCGATTTGAAAAATCCACCAGCCGATTAACAAGCGTCAAGACAATTTTTCGCACACTGGCGTTTGCATTCAGCTTTGCGGTCGCGTCCAAGTATAAATCAAGCGTGTGTAAATGAAACTCGTCCGGAAACACCTGCGAGATCACATCCAGTAGATATTCCTGAGCGAGCACGTCCCGGCATTGTATCACCTGTTCGAGCAAAGCCGGCAGAATTGATTTTCGATAGTATTCCTTGTCAATGCCCTCCAATTGTGACAGACGCACTAGGTTCGATCCCACAATGATCTGGAGTTCTTCCCGCTCCTTGACACGCTTTTCCCTTTCGCGACTGGGGCCTTGGTGTTGTAGCCGGACCCATAACTTGTTCATTTCTATAAAATTCGTAATCACAAACTGAATTGAGTCCTCAAGGTTTCCCTCTGGTCCTTCTGACGTTCCCTCTGGCAGGTATTCTCTGGCACACTGTGTAAGATAGTATCGCAAAAATAAGCCGCGAATGGGATGCTGCACTCCTCGGCACATCTCCATAAGGTCCTTCATAATCTCCTTCACCGGCGCATCTGGAATTGACATATACACCGTCCCCACGGTAATCATCAGGTAGAGTCGTGGAACAATGTTGCCTGTCTTTTTGTAAGCCCTAAACGCTTTCCTCCGTTAAAGTTACTCACCCGCATACTGGACCAATTCGTACAAGTCGGCCAAATGGTGCGAATTGTGATTTTCCCTGAGATATTCCGCCAGGTAATTGAGCATGTCGAACACTGCGATATACAGCTCATAGTACTGTTTAGGCCCTAGGACCGGTGTCCTGAGTTCAGCCAGAAATGTCGAGGCATGTTTGAGGGCGTCCATTAGTTTACCCTTGGCGTCAAGACACCTCCGCATAAGCGCACCCTGCTTCTTGATAATCAAGAGCGACTGCTCAAGCTTGAGCTTGTGCTCCTGCTCAGCGAGGTCCTGGCCGACAGTTGACATGGTTTTGTGCGATTGAGGTATAAGAGCAGGAGGCCGTTTGGTGTGGAACGCAGTTGGGAGATTACCCTGTTTTGGAAACTGACGCCATACATGTGTACAGAAATCCAAACAGAGACTGGAAAAAGAAGTCGATAGACAATGTCTGAGGTTTTTTGAACATATTTGTATATATTCTAACGGAATACCATGGGGTGTGTTGACTTTGAGCTGCTTTTGACTATGGGCTTTGGTTTAATGCTTTCAAATGTTGTTGGAACTTACCCCCTATCGTAGTGGCAGTCGTGTTATGTAAAACCTCTTCTCGAGACGGCGCTGTTGCATGACAAGCCATTGCAATTGCAGTATACAGCGTTCCTTATATTTTTCACCATCCTTCTCTCCATGCTTAAGATTGGTGAAAGATAGATTATTTTTACCTTCGGTCCCTAAGGTAGATTGGGATGGACCATTAGAACAGTCATGCACTACTAGGCCTCAATTGTGTGTCTCGAGGTTTATTCTGAGTGAAAACTGACCATTGAACTGCCGGCTTGAAATGTGAATATGCTAGTGAACGATCAGAGAGTTGAAAAGAAAAACTTATGAGCGTTGTTTGCTTTAGACAAAGCCGTAATAGGAAAAAAAAAATTCCGATATTTCATTCCTCTCACCATTTAAGAGTTTTGATATTGTGATTTTGCCCAGACTTGGAACGATCCTTGAAGTTTTGTGATATGACGTGCTTCGGATAAATTTTGCTGTAGTCCGCAGATCTTCTTGCTTGAAAATTATCCGAGTCTTCGGCTTCTTCTTCGAACTTGCGCTCAAGTACACATGAACCGATCTATCCATATACCCCGGCAATTTCACATTTCAATTATTTTACTAATCGCTATCTGTTTTCTGTTTCCTTGTATCACTGCTCCAGGCTGTGCAAGGAAATGAAGTTTAGTAAGGAAAATAATAGCACGCCATTCTTCCGCTTCAACTGGAAGATGAATGGATCTCAATATAAATTTTCAGTAAATTTCGTATTCTATTATTCATTTGTCAGATTTTCTGGTACGTGTGGCCAGTACCGAAAGAGACCCGGTGAAGTTGGTAGTTAGTGACATCTGTTATCACACAATGGTCTTATTTATTTCCGTCTAATCACCATATCGATAAATTATGTCTACCTAGCCGTATGCTTAACATTATAATATTACTCATGTATTTAAACCCTTTTTTTGTTCCTAGCTTACTGATAATCATGAAAGCCATTTAGTATGCCACAAATTAACCAGAGGATTTACCGTAATCGTGGTCGATAAGCTGGGGTCTTTTGAGCTCTTCGCCGTTCATCTTCTCTTCGACGTTCGTCCTCGGAGGATGACCGACTTGACCCTGAGACCTGAGGCTGGCTATCCATTGATAAACAAATAATAGGATCCAGTGTTATTGATGGAGGTTGCCCGTTTCGCCCGCTGCATGTAGTTATCTCAGGGCTCTGGTATTGGTGTGGCTCCAGGTCAAATGGCATGTTGGACCGCGACAGCATTGAGCCCACGACAATTAATGGCGATTCTGCTCTGACTGTTTGGCCGCCAACCACCGAGATGGCAATTTCGACAACGTACTTCCGCGAGATGAAGCAAGATTCAAAAGAAGGAGGAAGCCAATTCTTTCCCTCGATTATTGAGACAGGCAAAGTAAGCATGGCTGTAAAGGAGTCGGGGTGCGCTGGATCGATTGTCCAGCCAACTTGTTCGTTTGAAGGGTTCAATCTGAAAGTTGCGATCTTTTGTGTGTCAACGTGAATATTGTCATCTGCATCGGGTGGGTTAACGGCCACCTCGCTGTTCTCGTCGTGGTTGAACGGGATTCGAGTGGAGTATGTTGTAACTGAGAGAACAGTTGTTGACACTTTGCAGATCATTGGTGGGGGCTGAGCCAGTTCTGCTGCGCTCAGAGGCTTATAGCCCACTTTGAGTTGCACAGAGGTAGAAGATGAACGATCAAGTAAAGCAATAACAGGGCGCTCTAAAACCCGCGCTGTAAGATTCCCGGTGGTTGAACGTTTCAGTAAGCCCCTTTTCACCGTGCCCCTAGTCTCGTTCTCTGTTGACGTGCGAGAGGATAATGAGGCAGGAGATGGAGTATATGACGGGCGTATCCAAATGAATTTGAGATACTGGGATATGTAAGGACTTGACCGTGCTTTCGTCCTAGGGCCCTTAACGTAGACATTGAGAGAATAGATAACCCGGGCTGCATTATTTGGAACGTTAAACATGATCTCAGGATACTGTGGTGGAGAGCCCATGCTAGGCGGTAGTCTGTAGTGAAGGGGAATTCCTTCTTTACAGCAACTTGCGTCCGGAAATGGCAACATATCAGGGACCACAAGTGAGAATGGATATGAATAAGTATAGCCAGGGTAGAACATTCCGTTTTCAGGAAAGGCGTCAGTGGGAACAGAATGGCTGGCAATTGTGAATGTACGACAAACCATTCTGTCTGACGTCCAACCACTTTTCGTTGTTACCTCTTCGCCTCGCGCTTGGATCCCTATAGAGGTCACAGCTGTTGGTTTTCGTGGAGTGAAGATGATGCTTCCATGAATTACATCGCCAACATCATACGAAGCTTGAGGGCTATTAAGATGTAAATACGAAATGTTGGTAACAGATCTATTATCGGATGGGGTAATTTCGCTCCCAGTGTTGTATTGCGGCAAGACAGTGGAAGCCTTGCTCGCCGACCTGTACAAGCCTGGAAATGCGTCGATTTGGTTTGCAGGGGGCGGATGATACGCCGGGGGCATAGAATTAGGCATATCCATCATTGTAATAATAGAAAGAATAGAGATTTTATCAATTTGGTAACGCTCTTTTGTGGGGGATTATCAGGAGTGGGCTCGATATATATAGTATAACTCGGGTCTTGGGAGTTCAAGATAAATTATGGTGTGGGTACTAATCGGAATAACTTTTCCCAAAGAGGTAACTCACTTCTTGTCCGCTAACGTTAACGCAGCGCGCTTTGTTCCGCTAACGTCAAGTCAACGCGCTTTTTCAGTACCATCGGCGCAGAAACTCAACGTAAGGCTCCAAAAGCTGAGAATTTTTCAACACATGGCGCCTGAAATGGCCTAAGCAAATGCCAGCATGTCTGGCGGCAAATGGGAGCCAGTTCAAAAGGCAACGTGGCTCCCAGAGTTCAAGCGCCATTAGCCGCTCCACAGCTCGTGGATTGTCTTCAAGAGGTTTCCTGTCAAAGTCTGAGATTCCTCCCAAAGATCTCACAGCAATCGCTGATACTATGGCTACTAGTCGGGCATAAATGTATACAGGTGGCAGTTCCGTCGTCAAGCAACTTTATTTCGGGTCTAAATAACGTTGCCAGGCTCCGTATTTCTGCGGTACAGTGAATATATGTGATCTAATTTGGCAAACATGCCGGCCACCCATGTTGAAGAATCGCAGGAGGGCATTGGACTGTGGCACAACGGTAGCAACAATGGACATCCGACAACTTTGCGTTGCTCTCAAATTTCAACTTGGAGTTTAAACCAATTCAGTATTTGAAACTTTCGAGGTATCAAGGCTCAATGGTAGCTAGTAGAAATCAGAATAGCACCAAAGTGAATGAGCCCAGCGCAAGTATGAAACGGCGTTAAAACCAAAAACCTCCAAGGTTTAGCGTCATTTCGCAGGTGAGAAAGGTTTTGTGCTTGAATATTCACAGTGAATTGACATCCGTTCCGACATCATCCAAGACAAACATTCACTTGAAACTCAAGCGCCCGAAGATGAATAGTAGTTTTATCGGAATTTTCTAGCAATGCTGCAGCAATGTACTTTTGTGAAAATTTTGAAATGAAAATGTAGTGGCATTCAATGTTCGCAGTAGATCATGAAATCGATTGAGCCGGTCAAAACTCTAATCGGTAAAAAATTTTTGGACAAGCATCAATAGCATTTTCATTGTCTTGTTGTACCAACCAGGATTTATATTGTGATATTCAATGTGAGCTTTCAGCTAGGATCTCTACAGGTCTGGAGCTCGTTGGTAGCGCTGATAGTGTAGTTGGTTTAGATGTCACTTCCTCTCGAATTAGGAGAAGGCTTTTTCCTCTCGGACCCGACATGAACTATGATGCACGTGTGCCGAGAGCAAGTTAGCAACAAGTCGAAACGATTATTTACTAGGAACCGTTGACGTGCGTGACGACGTCCCAAAGAACATTGGGAGTCAGAATTACACACTGCCCCGCCACACCTCGGTCTTATCGATACTCTAGGCTACATGTATCTTTAAAAGAAGCGGGGATGGAGCGCTAACTTATCGGGAGGAGGTTGTTGGCAAAAAGGGTAGACAACATCCACAGGCCCGGTACCGTGTGTATTCGGTTAACGAACTCGGTAAACTTCCTACCTTTCAATTGGCATATACTCAAGTGCTCGGTCTTCGATACTTCGACGCTCGACGGCATCTTGAGTGTCCGCCGTTGGATTCGAGTCCAGCGTCCGTTGTTGATCAAGATTCTACAATGGCTACACTTGTATCATGTATCTATACATGATGCGGATATCATCGCAGCTGTCGCGCTCAGCAAGAAAAAATATTTTCGAAATATTTCCGAGTACAGATATTACTCAGGTGTGCGTATATTTTAGTCCACGGTGATGTACTATATACGGGTGTAACTTGATCAAAAATTGCTCCAAACCTTTTTTTTTGATTGCTGTTTCGCTTTGGCCGAGTCCGACGCACACCGTCGATGCATGTCTGAATGTCCAGTTTCTATAATTTTATGAAATTTTCTCGTCTTATTCTATGGTTCGTATAGTAGGTAGTTAGTAGTAGGATGGATGGAAAAAAAGATTAGGGTCTCGAGCAATTTATAGCCAATGAAATTCTATAGCCGCACGCAGTACTATAGACCACAGATTGCATAATACTTCAATCAATACCGCACGTGTAGCTTCGAGATTCACGCGGTCAATAAGCCCAAAACACGAAAAATCGTTTATCAGATTTATGGTAGGTAAATGAGACTATTAGTGGGGTGGATAGTAGTTAAAGTGTTGCTCACATGCACACAAAAAATAGCCAAGCGTCCCTCAAATTTCTCAGTATACATACCGTTGACGTGTCGACGGTACCTGACGTTGATATTTCCATTTCTGGTATTTTTTGAACTCGTCTATGCTTCCTTCATGAGAAGTCGTTCACTACACATGAAATCAAAATATCGTTAATTGATAGTACTATATAACAAAAATAATAATAACGTATGAAAGTAATTAGTGCGTGACAGAGGTATGTACTGTAAGTACTACACTACATGGCATGACTAGAAAACCTGGGCCCTGCGTCAGAAGTGCTTCTTAACTAATGGTGGCGTAACGTCTACAAACCAGCGCTATGCTTTTCCGTAGTGAGGGAGCTACATGTGTAATTCGGATATCATAGAAGCCTCAAGTTGCTGCCATGCAGTATTCAAGGGACGAAATGCATCTATTCAAAATACGGTTCTATTTTTCCACCCACAGAAGTACTGGGAGCACCACAATGTGCCACGTAACTTGCGATCTCAATGTTTACACTTCAACTGCTCAAATGTAAAACAGAGACCAGTTTCGGTAGTTACACATCTATATCGCATGTAAGGTCTCATGGATGACAGAATAGATTAAACTAGGCTAGGTTAGATAGGTTATGGAAGGTTAAGCTAGATAGAGCTAGGCTTACCGATATGTTTGGCAGTTGGGCTAGACATGAGAGAACAGGAGGCGGAGGGCCTCAGGGAGCGAGGCCCTACAGAACAAGAAGGTCCTGAGAGGATGGATATTTATACACGCCTAGGGCCGGGTAAGGCCCTTCAGGAGGGTAATCTCAGGAATGGAGGGTACAGGGTTCAAGGAGTGAACCTGGTACGCTACATCGCATAGTATATGAAGATGTTATATATTGAGTTTAGCCACAAGTGATTCCAGTACAGTGGGAACGTACAGTATACTTTATGACGGGATAATACCAAGGTTCGTAGGTTGCACCAATGATAGAGTCCCAGAGATACCGTTTTCCAAACACTTGGAAGTAAGTGGGAACATATGCCAAAGAACTCTGTAAGAAGATGAAAATACTGAAAAGCTGTGTGTGCTGTATATGTTACGAAAGAAGCTCAAGATATGCTTATATTGATGATCAAGTGACCTGGAAATATCTTTCATCAAAAACGTTAACAGCACCTATAATTTACTCTGTGGAACTACAGTTAGCTTATTAGGTGATAAGGATGTACGGGTATATGAATAGCCTTGCCAGCCTCATACTATTCAAACGTTGACTCTGAAGACGGTAACGTTGCGTTATAGTTACATGCAAGAGTATCAATATACATGTGCACAGTACATATCCGTTCGAACGCACAGTGTGTGGCTGTGTGTGGCTGAAGCATCTCGCGTAGTAGTCTAATTCATGCATAAATGGGACAATCCGCAAATTCGTTCATCAACTTGAATCCATATCTAAAGGGTCCTAGTACCAGGGTTATTAGTACGTACTACTGTTTTTAATAAAAGAGGGTCTCACGCGCGCGTTACGTGTGTATTTAGTTTCATTATAAGTCCTTTGTGTCTTGCCAACATTGACCACATACATGTGTTGTTGTGTTTTAGTGGATGCCAGGAACCTTGTTACAGCAATATAGCTGCTCAAGTTGCCAGCCTGAGACGTTACAAAAAAAAAAGTTCCCCTGATAGACAGACCTGACCCGTCGTTGTTGATCCCCATTTGGGTGTCGCAATATGGGATTCAGCCGTACGTGCTTCTCGGGTGGAGTTGCAATGCTTATGGGCAACGTTGACCTTCAACATTGAACGTAAAAATCCAGGACACACGTGCCCAAGAATTGGATTTGATCAATTGACATGATCCAAGCACGGACAGAATTAATCCACTAAGTCTTCAACTGATCATAGTTACAGAAGCACTTCAGAATGAGATTAATTCTAGATTCAGCAGCACGTGTGAGACCTCCAGTGCGGAGACTGCAGTTCCCAGCGACTTTTCCGCCCAACAGAAATGCGCGTTTTTTTTATAGCAAGCCACATGGCTTGCATGTTCTCATTAACATGGATTGTCGATATTTCCAGTGCCCAGTCGTTGGGGGTGTTCGCCCCACTTCTTTTTTATTTTTTCCCCTTCTTATTTTCATTCTCAAAGTTAAACAAAAGCCAAAAAAGTAGTTCGCCAGACCTCGACGATATCGACGAGAGACAGCATCAATTGATTGATACGCTTTATGAATCCTGGGGTTTCGCTCTACGGAGGGGTATATACCCTCTTTTCTCACCCCTCCCCACACCAGCAGGGTAATAGAGGTCCGTTATGGCGCTTTCGGTGGCGAATATTTTTGTGAAGTGAGCGTTGTATGTATTGATGCTTGAAAGGTAATCAGTGAAGAAAATTTTATGATTTCTTCAAGGAGAGAACGGTCGACCTGTTGAGGCCACTTCTTCTTGAGCTAGCTAGAGACCTGATAGCCGTGTATCCTGTGCAATTAATTGTGTCTTGACGGTTCCCTACGGCTGATTGATGGTCTACTAGCATACACAATACAATAGTACACGTGCTTCTTGCGTGCACCGTCCCTTGGAGGATCGCTCTAACTACATAGTGTACAATATATTGTGCGTAGCTATGTAGTTAGAGCTCGCTCGCTCGTTATAACCTGTTTCCATCGTACATACTGTACGTTCTCCCTTCTGTTTCTTTTCTTTTTTCAACTAGTGCCTACTAAAATATATCACGTGACTGGTGACATCCCCGTTGACAGACTCGATGCCAACATTCGAACTCCCTCCCCCCCACCTTCTCCCCATAGCTGAATACATGGGATATGGTAGCAGTAAGTTCATAAAGGACCAAGTTAGTATGTGTTGGATTTTGCTCAATTCTCACTGATTACCGTGCTTATACGATTACAGTTGATTAAAGAAGAGTAGAAATAATACAATCTCTCACAATGACTCAAAAATGACCCGAGACCCGATGAAAACAAAAACTACTATAACTGAAAGCAGTTGACATATATCAAATAATAATAATCATAAAGAAAAAAAAAATTAACTAACATGAATAATTTATACTTGTATGTACAACAAAAAAAAGACAAAAGATGAACCAAAAGGAAGGTGTGTAGTAAATTAAGAGCCAAATCATGAGGCAAATTTCTAAGGAACCAAGGTGCGGTGGACAGGGTCCTGGGGTGTGTGAATTGAGGGTCCGCACGGGCCAAGCCCATTGCAGAGGGGCGTGGAAGACAAGTCTTGAGCTTTCCAAAGGTTCAATTCCAGCGTACCGTCTCGCCCAAGTCTCTGGCTGGTGCGGAAGGTTGGGGCGGGTATAGACTGAAGCCTCCATTGGAAGGTTGGGGCGGGTCTAGACTGAACGCTCCATTGCCTCTGCATCGGGGTGGCGATTCAACGGTAGAAGAAGACGGCGGTGATGTTGAGTGGGGCATTGGATGGTGCGGCTTTGAGCTGGTATGTGCGTGTGTGTGCGTAGGTGGCAGTATAGAGGTAGGAAGTATTCTATAACTTCTTAATGTCTGTATAATAAAAGAGGGGAGGGAATTGACTTGAAGTCAAGCCAAAGCTTAGAAAGAAGTAAGAAGGGAAGTCGCAGAACCGGTATTTATACTTTCCCTGCTGGAAATAGTACACAGTTTTTTTTTTTTGGCTTTTTTTCGTTTTTTTCATTTTGTTTCATTTTGTTCCATTTTTTGTCTTCGACGGCACACATGCTCTATTGAGATCTTCCCTCCCAACCTTCTTATCGGACCTCTTCTCTTCCCCCAACCTCTTATCGTGAGATCTTTTTTTCTTTCCGCCCAGCTATTATGGGACCTTTTGGTCCAACATGTCCGAACAGCGCGGACAAACAGCCTCAGGACCATTGGATTCCAGTCATCTAGCTTGGTTCGGAAAAGCCCGTCCTTGCTTGCAATGCATCGTGATTCTTTGTTCTCAGCCGAACGCAAGTATTGATTCTCTGTGAATCCTCTCCACTATGAGACTTGGAGCAGTACCCCTGGCCTCTCCATACTGTCAACTACTATGTACTAATAGAGGACGTGGTGTTACTTGATTTCTGATGAAGTGAATGACAAAGAGTCTGGTATAACCGGCTTATAACGCTTATAACCTCTTACCAGCTCCCACTCAGAGCCCGGGATATGCCAAGCGCAAACCGCGATGGATGAGCCATACTCGTCGGTCACAGGCCTTTGGAATACCAACTGAAAGGACCATTAAATCAAGTGCTGCCTCTCCTGGCGTTCGGCCCTAACCACCACGCCTAATATCATCTGGTGCTGTTCCTGCAGAGAACACTCAGTACTTACTAACCGTCGAGGCAATCGCGAGTACGCAAGTATTACAGTTCATTCTGCTCCGTTTGGACTGTACTTTTTGGATCCTCTAGCCTTTCATTTTATTTGGAACTTCGTTTGTGGTTCCTCAGTCTTCCAATTTCCAAATCTTTTCATCTTCCATCTTCCAGTATAGAAAACACAAGTGCTTCTTTTACAAGACAATCCTGTTCCGGAGGAAGTGAGTGTGACTTCAGCTCTTCCAAAAGTTAACCAACTTAACCTCAGCAGCCAAGTGACTGCAGGGTCAAGTCAGGCACAAGTCTAAGACGCAAATGTTCTCTCTTAGGACAAGCGTGTTTACAGGGCAAAGATAAGTGTGTGGCTCTACCTTATTCAAGAGTCCGCCAGGCCAGGCTCGATTGATACACGAGCGATCTAGGACGAAGTCAGTTAAAAGTCAAAAAACGAATGTTCACTTACATGACAGTTGTTTTTCCGGGGGATGATAAAGACAGTCAGCGTTTGAAGCACTTTGGCACGTGTACCTTGCGTTTCCGGCGCATATACCGGAGGAAACCTCAGTATCTCTGGTGCGTCTCGTGTACCCTACACATACGGTGAACTGGAGGAGACATTAGACTTTTGCGATTCTCATGCATAGCGTCCAACGAGTTGGATCGCTGGTGTCCCTCGCTTACTCTACGTACACGGTGAACCGGAGGAGACTTTGGACACACGGTTCTCATATTTAATACCTCTCACTTCTAGACCATTGTCGTTTCTAGATGTCGTTATTCCAGATATCTAGTGCTTTCTACACATGGCGACCCGAGGGGGCCCCATGTGAATCTGCATCTCCCACATCTCATGCGTGTAGAGACCTGGAGGAGGTCGTTGACTCAGAGTCTATTGGATCTTTAGCATCTCATACAAAGAACCGGAGGAGATCAAAAACTCAAGTGTTTTCGAAACATCTCCCCGTTGTCTGGTACACATTGCGAATAATTTAGTTTTCCTGCATTTTGCAGCTCTTAAAGTGAACCAACTTGACTGCAGAGAATGTACCAATTGCTCTTCATTCTCTTACAGTTTTTTGATCCTATCTGATATTTGCTCATTGACTTGAATACGCTACAAGTTATTTTGCGTGTTCTAAACGACATGCTATGTCACAACTAAAGTGTTCACAGTTTCTTTTTGAAATCGAAGGATCGACTGGCTCACATAGTCATTAAGCCAGCACAAATGATCTTTTTAACAGATGACCCAGGGTTGCTCAATGCTGCGCGTATCTTTTTTGGAAATTTTCTACAGGAGTTTTAGGAGTCGTTCTTCTTTCCGAAACCTGCGAAGGGTCTTATTTTTTTCCAGAACTGCCGAAGAGGTCTGCAGAGAAGACGGAGGACTGTTAAGGAAAATGAGGTTGTAGTTTATTTTGACGCTTTTTTGTTTGTCTTTGATAATGCCTTACTGCATCATCTGCATCAATAGTGCCACAGCGACTACTAGAATATCTGCTGGTGCAGTTTTCTCTTTTACCTCTTCACTACAATTTTTCCGTACTTCTCGACGCGGCATTTCTGCCCTACTAGAACCACTTCATTAAATCATCCTCCAAGACCCCTTACTGACGACGTCGTCCTCTAGATTTGCTTCACGCCGTCCACGTTCATTGGTCTGAGGTGCTTGCCTACTCGCGTGACTCCTCGACGCTACTGCTAAAATATTATACTGGTTCGGTTCAATTGCCCTACTCCGTAATATACTCAACAGATATACCAAGAGTAATAATCATGAATATGATATTTACTACATCATTCCATCTGTCAATATTTTTGGGGGGGTCATTTGGTAGCCTATGCATTTTGAATAGTCATTATTGAGTATTATTATTCACTATCCCTACCAGAGCTTTATCGCTCGCGCACAATATAGCAGCTCATTGAGCACATCTATTTTTCAAAGGCTCATACAAATACCAGGCGAGGGCGGCCATTTGGTTCATGTATTGCTAGAGGCTAACACAGATACCGAGAGGTAGGCTGATCCGCGGGAGCTGTGTAAACAGTTTTATTCACAGTTTTTACGGTGCTCAACTCTTTTGCAGTACGTACCAATGCACTAAAACCGAATCATTTTTGGTATATATGGGCGCAAAAGTGGGCTATAGGAACAACCAGCCATGCATTTTTGTCCAATAGTTTAAACGCTTGAGCGCATATTTAAAGGGTCCAAGTACCGTGATATTAGTACTGTTCTTCTTAATTAATAAAAACGGGTCTCACGCGTTTCATTTATCTACATAGTCAACTGCAGGTACCGTTGCATAAGCCCTTGTGTCTTGCCAACAATGACCACATACATGTATTGTTTCGGATGCTCAGGAACCTTGTTCCAGCTATGTAGCTGCTCCAGTTGCCAGTCTGAGATGTTACAAAGAAAAGATCCCTCATTTAAAGTCAGGGCACAGCATTGTTGATCCCCAGCTGATTTATATCGCGATATACTAGTATACTGATTCAGCTGTACGCGCTTTTAGAGTTGAGTCGAAAGTTCAAGTTCAAAGTTTATCGGCAAGTTTGATCTTCACCATATTATTATTGATATTTGTTATATACATGTACAGTACATGTATCAGCTATGGTTCATGTACTCCATTCAATTGAACGGAATATGTAATCATGACACACATGTAGAAGAGGTGGATCTGGTCAATTGAATGAACAGCGCTTTAATGAAATCAGTCTGCCACAAGCAATAGAGACCACCCAGCTGTATGTTAGCAAAGCTCCCCTCGCATACCAGAACTAGCACATAACATACCCAACATGCAAGCGCTATCCAATTCTGGTCGCCTATAGTATACTTGAAAAAAAAAAAAATTTGTGTCTTGACTGCAGTTGATCCATGGTCTATAGTAGTAATAGGATGCAAATGTGCACGTGCTCCATGGACCTTTTTTTATTTTATTTTTTTGCAAGTTTAGGAGAATATCGAGGTAACCCTAGCCGAGCGCTATCCAAGTTTGTTTCGATGCGCATGCACAGTCTCGGGCGCCCCGAAATATGGATGACTCGCGACATGTATCGCAATCGTTGATCGCAGACTCAATTCCAACATTTAAAGTATTACAGTCAATATATCAAAGACCATTTGAAGAATAGGAATAAATACAATCACTCAAAACGACACAAAGATGATGGGCGTATGTAACAAATTCACTCAAGAAAAAAGAGATGCCGAATAAATCAAAACTAAATGAAGCGTGCTCTTCACATCGAAGTGGAGGAGGGCTTTCTTTCAGGCCATGGAACATGTAGCTGTTTCTTTAGAGTGGCTACTCTCTGGGACGATAGTGAATAGCTGTTTTCGTGCTACATTGGGCCATATTGGCTCGTCTTGCGGTGCTGCGTAACACCGCCATGTCGTAGCCGCGGGCCACGGACCGGATCCGCAACTCTGGGCAAAAGCACACTGAGATCGTGAATTAGCGTGTAATTATGAGAACTTGAAGAAAGTCCCTTAAATTGAATGCATCATACAATCGTCGAAATAGCTAATACGTGAGTATGTATAGAAAGCGTACGTTATTGCAATGGCCAGTGGACTCGATACCAGCGTTACATTTGAACCCATAGCTGAATGCAATGTGTCGGGAGAAAAGACCGGAAGTTACGCTCAAAAGTGTGGTGGACTGGCTGTGATAGTGAAAAGAGAGGGCATGTGCTGGGCAATGCTAGTAGAAGATCAAGTTAGTATTGATGTGTTGGATTGGGCTCAATTCTCACTGATTACCATGCTTGTACAATTAATATATTAAAGAAAATAGAAATAAATGCAATCACCCACAATGGCACAAAGATGGAGACAAACGGCAATGTAACAAAAAGAATAAAAGATAAAATAAAAAATAAATAAGACTCAAGTTGACATGAATACACATTTGTAACAAAAATGGCCAAACTTGAGCCAAAAACAAGATGTGAAATAATCATGTGCCAACATTATCATGAGGTAACGGTCCAGCGTCTATATATGCAGTGGACAGAGTCCTGGGGTGGGCGAAATAAGGGCCCCGCGTAGGCCAGGCCCCATTGCAGCAGGGCCTGGAAAACAAGTCTTGAGCTTCCAAAAAAGCTCAGTTCCACTGCAGAGTCTCGCCCAAGCCTCTGGGGGGTGTGGAAGGCTGGGGCGGGTATAGACTGAACCCTCCGTTGCCGCCGGGGCTGGTGAGCACAGGAGACGGTGCATTGGTAGACGAAGACGATGGTGATGATGAGTGGGGCATTGGATGGGACGGCGTTGAGCTGGTGCGTGTGCGTAGGTAGCAGTATAGATGTGAAAAGTATTCTATAAGCTCTTAATGTCTATATAAAAGGTGAGAAGAGGAAATTTGCTTGAAAAAGAAGTGAAGGAAAGAAAGAAGGGAAGTTCTATTATTTATACTCGAAGAAATTCATACTGGCTACTGCTAGGATTATCCCTATCTCTTTTTGTGTTTTTTTTTTCCGTTTTCCTTTTTTTGGGTGTAAACGTGCACAAGCTAGTAAAACCGTTAGATGCAGGAAAATAAGACTGCGGTGGGGAGCCTGATTTCTTCGCGTTATTTTCTTGGGCATACGAAAAATACGATCCGTTGAGAGTGGTGATAAGAGTAATCTCACCAACAGGATCCTAACCCTAACATCATTGGGGCTGTTGGGTATAACACAGCGAAAGCGGGCGGATGTCCTAAATCTCTGAACTTCGTTTATACATATGAAGCCTACGTTCGCGGCGCCCGCGCCAGACTAGTGCAGGACTTTTTTTGCTAGAGAGGGGAACTGCTACCCTCACAGCTATGTTTTCCTCTAAATAAGGCTCCTCCAGCAGTCTCCAAACCCAACTATCTTTCATGGAAATACCTAGTTCAAGCCAAAGGGGTTAAGCCGCCCAAAGTCAAGGGCGCCAGGCGCCGTCGAGGCTCTGCTCAGCCAGGTCCACTTCTTGTCCCTCCTACACCCGTCTCCATTCAGAACCACTTTTTATTCTTTGAACGGAGACCGCTTGCTCCTGGTTCAACCCGCCCCTATATCCCAGTCATCCTTTCGCCAAGCGTGTCTCAGACTGGCCTCGGTCCCGTCCCATACGCCGAAATGGCGGAACAAGGAACACGAACCTCCCCCGCACGAAGATTGGCCCACGATTTGGCACCGCGTCAACTCCCTGACGTACGAGGACGCCAGGGCCGGTGACGAAATTCGCCTTCTTCTGCACCACTCACACCCTTGCTACGGCCGCATGGGTTACCTGAGTTCTGCGCTGAGTTTTCAGGTCCGCGTTGCTCCCTCTGCAGAGAAACTACCGAATCCCCCGTCCATTCAATCTTCGAACGCCCCTTTGTTTCTGATTTGTGGAACGGGCAGCACCTTCCTCGGTCCATGCCTCTACATATCGATGCGGTGACGTCGGGTCTGCTAGACCCGTCCTGGGACCCGAAGCGTTGGCTTACCTACGGACGCTTCCTCTATGCAATATTCAACCTCATCAGAGTGTCCAGGTTCGACTTTGGGGGACCTTGCTCCAAGGTCCTACGAACACACAGCCTCGGAATATGCTTCCGCTAGAGTCTAGGGCTTCTATGACTCGAAGATTAGGAGGCTCCTTCAGCGTAATCATGACACAACTATCTAAACGTCCCGTCATCCACTGGCTACGCCCCTCGAGCCAATGGTTCCCTCCCACCTCTCGTCTGGATATCTCCTACCATGCCCTCTCCATACTTCTCGGGTTTTTACTTGGCTCACACAGCCATCTTCTTGTCCCCGTTTTTATTTATGCAATCCTCCCGGCATTCACTCGACACAGAGCTGCCGAATTACCATGGCCACTACTTCTTTTATTTTTACTGTTGGCCGCGCCCGGCACACCGTTGAGGCATGCTAATTTTTTCTCCTAGTATTTCTCAAATTTCTATGTTCTGGTATACTACAAATAGGAAGTCCTATTTATAAAGGGATGAATAAATAAAAATGAAAAAAAAAAAACACATCTATCACAAGGCTACTGCTTGTTCCTTTGGGTTTTTTAAGAGAAGTTTCAGCAATGAGCCCGCACCATAGTTGGCACTGTAGAAAGTTGCAATTGAGTAGAGCACAGCGTAGTTGATTTTCAACAACGCTTGCGCGGAATTCAGGAGAAGAAGTGATCCGACGGAGGGGACGGCGAAAGGGAGGGTGAGTCACACAAGGTTTCCAGCAAAACCTATATATAGCTAGCTAGAGATCCAATAGGGCCGGTCCAACGAGCACCAAGCAGCTAGCAGGCAGGAGATTGATAGTATCTTTAGCAAATTACAAGTCTGTGAATAATAAGCAAACTGGTATAACCTCCGACTCGAGTATACACACTTACGTACACATTTACAGTATACATAGCCTGCAGATAATATTCCTAAATTGCAATGACTGGGTCTCGACGTAGTATGGCACATGGGCACAATAGCGCAGCTGTATGCGTATGATCTCAAGTGCTATGTATGATCAGAACCGATATATGCACATGCACATGTGGGTTATGGCACGAATTAATGCGTCCCACGCCATTCTGTTAAGTGTTAAGTCCTAAGTCCAGGTGTTTGTCCCCGGTTACTCTCTTCTTCAAATGTTACTACTAGTCCTTAGCCCAGCACTGAGTGCCGTGTTCATCCATGAATATCCGACGACGCCCTCCATCCAGCCTACATAGGACTTTTCCTTCCGATCCTGGATTGCTGCGCCTGAGCGCCTTATGGTTCCAAGTCTAACCTCACACGGTTGGGGTTGGTATAGCTAACTTCAACGTTGGTTCTAAGAATTGAGATTCTATTTACCTTAATTTAGCGATGTACATGTACATGTACATCAGTCCAGATTAACGTTCGGCCTTGACAATATACAGGTGTATGTAAGAATCCTGACCCCCAAAAGCCGGGTGGATTGGTATTAGGTCAAAAGATCACACCTACTCCTGCGGTAAGCACGAAGCCGTACATATGTATACATCAATCGTTAACCCAGCTGTACGTACCAAATCTCCGGCTGGCGCCGGCCTATGTATGTGGCATATGTGCTACTGTACATTTCCCAAATATGCGCATGAATAATTGCCGAAAGAGCGATATCGAGCGTGCATAGCGTGTTCATGAGTGGATTCGAGAAGTTCAAATGTTAACGTTAACAGTTGGCGGATCGTCGACTCACGATTTCAACATTTAAACGAGCTACCCCTCCCTTCCAAACCCTCTCCCCTAGCGCTAAATGCACAGCATGTGTTAGCAGTAGAGAGAAGTGTGTTGGGGAAAAAGACTGGGAAAAAGTTCATAGAGGGTCATGTTAGTGTGTGTTGGATTTTGCGCAATTCTCACTGATTATCATGACTATGTAGACAATTATAATTATGAATACACACGTACAACAGAAACGAAAACATGGAAAACAAAGAGCCAGATCGTTAACAATTGCGACGAAGGAGTTAACTGATAAAAAAGAAACTCAACAAGGGCTAGGTCATATATAATTACTGCACATACATGTTGACTCCAGACATCTGGAGTCTATAGCGCCATGGGGATTTTGGGCACATATTGATAAGGTTCAGCGTATATATCAATTGCGCACGACAAAATTGCAAATGTTCAAATGTTGGTCACAGTAGTGTGTAGTAGCGGTAACGTTAGGTTGTGAAAACTCCCTCCCCAGTATATTTGTAGATCTATCTCGAGTCTCCTTAGAATTTAAACTGAGAACTAAAACAAGTGCTCCTGCAAAAGCTTTTAATACCAACACCGACAGCACTTTTTTTTTATTGCTACACACTTTAAAAAAAAAAAAAAAAACTGTTGCCGTAGGGTAACTTTTTTTAATTAAGGTTCAATAGTTCCTTAGTATTACTTTTTTTTTAAAAAGAAAATCAAGAAAAAAAACCCTGAAAGTCGACCCCTTGGCGTCATTTCTTTTTCTGTTCAAAAACAGACTGCCAGTTGAAGGCATCTGGAACTTGAGAAATACGACTCGGTAAGAAAGATGGCAAGACAAACATCACCACCGTCAAAGGGGGAGCTGGCACCGGCAAGAATGTCCGTAGCCTGCCATCAATAGAATCACGGATTTGAGAGACCCCCGTCTATTGCCTATGCCCCGGGAGTACCAGAAGGGCAAGTATTGGGAACTCTGTTTGCCGACATCCAGGCTTTGCCCGAGCTAACCAGAAGAGCGACCAAACGGCCTTCGTAGAAGAAAGTCAAAAAGACAAAGAAACAAAAGGTCTGGGCAGTCTCGCGTCTTCTCAAGCAGACCGTGAAAGACTTAGAGCACCATGACTGGGACACTCACTTCAGTAAGGTCTCAAAGGAAGGTTTTATACGGGTACTCATCTGTATGACCGCAACCATCAAAACCCGCCTGTATGGTAGTCCTGTATAATGCAAGCCTTTAACAATTCCAAGAACAGGGTTCTGAAGGCCATATCTCCACATGCTAGTTTCAAAATCTTACCTGTGATCTGCTCAGAGCCAGGACCTTTGTTATCGGGTAACTCAGGAGCTAAAGCGCTTCCCACTTCTTCTTTTTCTCATAGTTTTGGCCAGTCAGTTCCTAGTTGAAGGGAGGTCGATTCCGACGGATTCCGCTGGTAAAAGCCTTTCCCATAGGCACTTCCTCTTCTCACCCAAGGCCGTAGAGAGGGTTTCATTAAATTTTCTTAGCTGTGGCATTACCTGCAGTTTATCTCAGTACAGTGCTTGATGCAGTCAAAATTCCAAGTTTAACTAGTCATCCGCAAGTCTCTACAGTCGTCCCCTTTCTTTATGTACTTATTGGCTTTGGCTTTCCATATGTCGGGACTCTTGGGTCCACTCTTCCATCTTCAACCTCCACGTCTCTTTTTTTGTATTGAGCGTAAATGTCAGCAGCTTCTTCTGCTTCTTCTGGGGACTTGGTATACTCTTCTGTCATTATTTTGTTGCTGTGCGCTTGAGCTGTCTTAACTACTCGGTCCAATAACTTTTCGTCCAGGGTCCCCTGTCCAATCTTTAATCGTGGTATGACTGCCATAGCATTATTGAGGGAGGCCTGCAGGTAATTAATGGCTTGCTCAATTTTGCTCTCATACCCTATTTGTCTTAGTGAAACATTTGCTAAAGCTATCTGCGTAGTTGGTTTAAATCTCAAAAAGCGCCCAATCGGCTTTCTTGGTGTTGTGTCTCTTTATAGTTTGGGTATATTCAGTGCCTGTCTGTGCGTCGCTAAGGTGTATATTCAGTTGCTGCTGGAGCGACAAGTTATGGCGGTCTAACCGAGCTGTCGTAGAGCTTACTTTTTATGTTGAGATCTGACGTTGCGTATACCAAGTTTATAACGGACTCTCGTCTCTCTGGAGTACTTACTTCTTTTGACAAGAACTATTTCTTAACTTGGCAACCATTCTACCTTTTATTGTAAATTTACCTCGTCTTGAACTTATTTTCTATTCTGGAAGGTGTAAGTTGTAATCTCCTGCAATAATCGTAGCTCTGGTTGCACTAAAACATTTTTTTGTTACTGTCAATTGATTGTATAAGTTGATGACGGTAACATTTTCGATTTTATTAATTACTATGTCATGGTTGTGATCGCGCGCCTAGTTAAGATGCGGTGTGCTCCTAGTTCTTTTCTAACATAAGTAAGGATACCAATCCTTTGTCGTGCAGATGGCAATTCGCTTGTGTTTTTTTTTTTTTTGAGAAACTCGCCCATATTTGTGATTGAAAATTTTGACCGAGCAATTCTAAGCCAACTGGTTCAGTTCAGGACTGGCCATTGCGAATTTGGAGGGCACTTTCAAAGACTTGAAAATCACAAAACCGGCAGTACTCATGTGAATGCAATATATCGTAAACGCCGCGCCACAATCTTAATTGCATGCCCGTTTTGCTGCGACGAGTACATCTAATTTGTCGACTGTGTTTCTCTGGAGCTTGATCTTGAGGCACTTGTAGATTCCAGCCAAGCCTTTTCTGCGGTGATTGAGTTTATTTCGAATGATAGCCAACCTTCTAGGGATATCCACTCAAGGATTCCTTTTGTAACTGATGTCTGAAGCATTTCAGACACTCTGGGAATAAACTAGCACCGTCACAATAATTGTCACAGCAATGCTGGATATATTTCTGTACCAGACTAATGCTAATTTATGGCTTCTTTAGGTTTATGTAGTAGTTGTCACACCCTTGGAAGTATAACTTAAACGGGACAATAAGCATATTAATCATTATGATTGGATTGAATACGTCTAAGGAGTATAAAAACCATCGTTGATATGTAACAAGAATAATAATAATAAAAAGGATAACAATTCAATTGGGCAAAGCGGTAATCAGTTTTTTTTTTGACAACTTTACGTAGGAAACGGAGGAGGGAGGGGACGGCGATAGAGACGGCTAGCTACGCAAGGCTTCCCTACCAGTGAAACCTAGCTAAACTACACTGTACCAATTAGAGGTCAAATGATTCCGCGCACTCACCGACCTCTGATATCAGAGACTAGCATTCTGTCTATAAATCTTGCACCATAACAACGGTGCGTAAGCGGTTCGAGCTGGGAAACCTGGATAAAAGTCAGAGGGAAAGCGTCAAACACGAATCTCAATTCAGCTTTATTTGAGCTCAAGACTTATTTTCGGGGCCAGCTAGGGAAAAGGCACATGGCTTGTCCAAGATTTAGTTAGGAAACTGTAGGCATGCTCAACTATTTTGATTTTTTTTGCATTCAGAACAAGAATGCCGAATCTAAACGCAGATCGATCGCGTTTGAACTCGCGCCCCCACCCACGCCTTTGTGACCTCAGCTTGCTCAAAACCTTGCATTCAACTGTCTAAAAAATGTTTCGGTGCTATCATAATGAGACTGAAATCTGATTTCAAATTCGGTTGTAAACCTGTGTTCTTTGCGCTTTTCAAAGCACGCGTAGCATCCAGAATGGCGGTGATCTCGCGTTTCGACTGAATAGTTTTTTTTATTTACAGGTCCTAAAATTCAACTTTTAGCTTTTTGAACACTGGATCTCTTGGTACCGTTCTCGCATCGATCCAGAAGGCATCGAAACGCGACATGTTTTGTGAGTTGCAGAAGAGTTAATCCATCAATTTTTGAAGGCACCCTGTACCTAGGCATGGTCTATTTAAGCGTTGTTTCTCTGTGAGCTTGTACTCGAGATTCTTTCTTGAAATAGCTTGACAAGCACGTTTGGCCCTTTGCTATTCAGCCTCAGATCAAACAGGCCTGCCCGCTGAACCCAAGCATACAAGTATCAACAAGCAGAGAAAAAGAAACCAAGCCGGTAGGACTTGCTTCAGCTTAAAGTTGAAATAAGCCTATGCATTTTCTCAAGCCAGTTTCGGAAACCGTGAGCCAAATGAAAGCAGAACTCGTGGTATAGGCGTGATGCGCGTGGACGGCTTTCCCGCCGAGTCTTGTTCCAAGGTTTTTCCTAGCTAGCCTTGCTTCCCAAATCGCGTATACCGCGCCGGCATCAAGGTGAAAGCTTCAAATGTTTATAGACGGAATGCTAGTCTTTGCTCTCAGAGGTTGGTGGAAGTGCGGATATATATCAGATGCCAACTGATTAAATCATTGACCCTTCTATATATGAAAAAAAAAAAAACGGTAGCTAGCCAGCTAGAGTTAGCCTGAGGTCTTTAGTGTGTCTTGACGGCACCCTACTGTACATGTACTAGTAGCAGATATCATATGGTCCATGATGCACAACTTGAAGTGCACGTGCGTTTTGTATCTTAATTTTTTACCCTTTTTTTATTTTTATTTTTTCTAGATTATCTAGTATGTATTTTTTTATTTTTTTATTTTTTATTTTTTTTTTTTTTGAGCTAGCACTACAAGTTATAGCGCTACAGCTCGAGCGGCATGTTTTCCAAGTTTGTAAGGGGGTTTCGATGGGCCTGCATTATCGCCCGTGCGCGTGCCCGGAGTGTGGTCACGTGAGAGTGGAACCAGGTCCCCTTATGCGTGTTGTCGAAAACGTTGGGTGGACCGGGTGGATCTTCGATATAAATCATTTTTGAACTCAGGGATCCCAACCCACACGGGTTTCGCCCCTCCCCCCCTCCATAGATAGATGCACAGACTATGGGAGCTGTAAAGCTGTCAGAATGTGTTGGGGAAGAAAGACCAGAAAAAAAGTGCGGTGCACTGGCTGTGATGCGCCGTGAAACGACAGGTCATGACATGGCATACATGTATTGCACGTGTGCAATGCGCATAGAAGGGTCAAGCTTAATACATTATAAATAGGGCGATATCGGACTCAATTACTCACCGACTATCATGTTTATAATATTACAATTAATATATTCAAGAAGAATGGATTGAATTAAGTACACTCATTCACAAATGACACCAAGATGATCCGACACAACTGATGGAGACAAACGCAACAAATAAACACACAGGAAACCCAACATAAAGAATAGTATACAAAAAAAAAGAAGAGAAATGAACCAAAATGAAAACATGAAATAAATAAGAGCCAGATCGTGCGGCGAGGGGCAAAGGGTGTAGGAGGTGGGGCGTAACAGGGATAGTGGCGAGGTGCAAAGGTCCGGGAAGTGGGGTGTAACAGGGATAAATAGGGTGTTTGAGGAACGAGTGCTTAGGCGTTCTTGGGTCCTCAAAAACCTCGAGCGTCTATGGAACCGGTGTGTAGTTGGAACAGGGTCCCTGGGGTGGGCGAAATGAGGGCCCGCACGGGCCAAGGCCATTGCAGAGGGGGCCCTGGAAACCAAGTCTTGAGCTTTCCAAAAACAACAACAACTCAATTCAATTGCACAGTCTCGCCCAGGTCTCTGGGTGGTGTGGAAGGTTTGGGCGGGTAGAGACTGAACTCTGAGTTGCCACTGGCGCTGGCGAACACATGTGGCGATGCAATGGTAGAAGAAGAGGCAAAATGGGACATCAGCATTGTGTGGCTTTGAGCTGGGGTGTGTGAGTGCGTGTGTGAGTGATGGCAGTATAGAAGAGGCAGCAACTGTTTTATAAGTTGTTAAATGTCTGTATATAAAGCAAGAGGGGAAGGAGTTGACTTAAAGTCAAGCCAAAGGAAGAAGAAGTAAAAAAAAAAAGGAAGGAAGGGAGATTCAAAAGTTCTTGAAGGGCCCCGTATTTATACTAACTGCGAAACGATTATCCAGATGCCGCGTCTAACTCGGATGCTTACCTGATTTACTGAGCCGCACTGCCGATTAGGAAAACCGTTGAAGCGTTTTTTAGTTTTTCTGGGTTTCTCATCGAGCTATAGTAGCACAGCGAACCCGATGCCCTAGATCTCAAGGTCCAGCTTTTTTATTATTTCACAAGAGCTGCTGCTTGTTCCTTTGGGCTCTTTTGAAAGAATATTCAGCAGTGAGGGCCTGCGCCATATTACTGGCATCAATTGAATGCCAATAAATTGCAATTGATATTCGACAACGCTGACGGGGAGGGAGGAGAGGGCGAGGGGGGCCGGCGAGCCACGCAAGGCTTCACTACAAGCGAGGCCTAATGTTCCATCAAGCCCGTGGGATGAAGCTATCGATTGGCCAGATAAGAGCGTCCGTTAAGTTCAGGGCCGCCGAGGGTCTCTTGACCTGTTTGACTCCAATATACCAAGAGTTTGTCCATAATCTTATGTGGTGTGTGTGAGTATGGGCTCGCTGTTGGAGGTAGTTAGAGGAAGTCTCTTTTTTAGTCAAAACCTTTTACTTCCGTTCTTCGGGCTGGAGCGAGGAAGTCAGATACGAAGTGGATACAAGGGCAAGTGTCGCTCGAGGCAATGTAGTGGTAGTAGTGGGACAAAAGTAGGAACTTTGATGATGATGATGATGATATCATGGACAATCAATATCACTTTTGTGTGTGTGTGTGTGTGTGTTTTTCGTGCTTGGAGAAAGATCCATGTTGCCTTGATACTGCAAGATCTGTACACAGATATTTTGAAGAAACAGCGGTATTCCGCGGCAATTCCGTAGGGAGAAAGGTGAGAGGCATGATGTTACTGTGTTGGTGGTACTGGGAGTGTGAGTAGAAATGTTACTACGTGAATATTATCGTCCTACAGGCACTGCTACAACTCTTAATACCACCACTACCACTACTACTACTACCAGTTGACTACTACTGGGGTCATATGAACAGCATGTCGACTCCATCGTCTATGATGTCAGCGAAACTAAATTTTGTAATGCTTATGTCAGTGAACATTATTACATAATTCTAAATAAGCATTCCATACATTGCACACGTAATACTGTAACTATCCAATCAAAAATGGCCTAAAACTGATGACCAATGCTAAGCTTTTTTGCTGACCATCATACTGCTCCTGATTGGTGCAGTTGCAAGTAACATTTGCACGTGATCTAGAGTAAACTCCACATTCGAGATAACTGTGGTACTTTTTTTTTTTTTTTCATCTCACGCGTTACACATGCACTGCACTGTAATTAACAGTTTTCGTCAAACATATGGTGGTTCAATACCCGCTAATTAACACCAAATTACACCATTTTCGGAGTGACTCGCGTTCTGTTCACTCATCTCAAGTGCTTACATGTAGAAACTTACTATGCTGGTGGCGCAACAAACGTTTACCGGTCGCTGGGAGGAAAAGGAAAAAAAAAAATAAAAAAAAAAATAAAAAAAACAGACCACAAATTTGATCAACATTTGTAACTCGAGATTACCGTTGGGGTTATGAAGAAACTCAGCGCCAGCGGTGGAGGGACGATGCCCGACAAGTTAACGCCAGTCTGTAACGGGTCCACTTTGTCGCAGGTATAAAACCACCGCTCCTTCCCGACGATTAACTACCTTTTTTTTTATTATTATTATTCTACTTTCTCTACATCTTTATATTCAAGTGCTTGTTCTTCTCTGATTCCACATCATCATCTTCAGCATCGTTATCCTACACACTACCCATTATCCCAAACCAACACACCCACTCACAACCGCACATTGCCTGTCTTAGCCGGCCATATATAACTTGTTACAAGCCTACCACCACTACCTAGTATCTACTACACTCAGATCCTCACAATGCTCGCCAGATCCTTCAGCACTCTCCGACCCACTGCCCGCCCTGCAGCAACGGCGGCCTCGTCTTCCTTGGTGCTCCTCTACATTACCATGGGCGTGGTGGCTCCCTTTGCGCTGCCGCTCAAGAGCTCCATGACGGCCGCCAACAGCAACACCCAGCATCACCATTAAACGGGCTCTTGACAGTGTGTGCTACACAAATGTTGTAGTTTACACAACCTCCACTGGTCTTCTTGCTTTTGTTACACACACTTGCTTATTTATTTTTTTTTGTTATCGTGAAAGCTCAGTCAGCTAGCACGGCGCCATACGTATTGCGTGAGAAAGCAGTTAGCTCATTCCCAACACCATCAGTAACAACAAAACAACAACTGCAACGAGTTGATGGCCTTTCTTTTCCGGTGCTCGTGTGCTCGCGCTTTGTGTTAGTGCCGTACACGCCGCGTGCGCTGTGAACTCACAGATCTCATCATTATCCTGCATCATCACATTCAAACTACCTTATGTGTCTAATCTACATAATAATAACTACTACTACTACTACTACTACTACTATTACTACTACTACTACTACTACTACTACTACTACTACTACTACTACTACTACTACTACTACTACTATTACTATTACTTTTCTGCAATTATGTAAATCGCTATTTATCTCCTGCATGCGAATGATCATTGATGTCAATATTATAATATTTTGATCTCGATCTCCAAGTGTTCTTCTTGTAGTATAGCGTTAGTAGTAACTCTCATGCATGTGAAAAATAGACATTAGATCTTGAGCCTTGTGTCTTATGCATTGTGCTTTAAATGTACTTTGTGACTTATGCCTTGTGTGTTTGCGACTTATGTCTTATACCTAATATTTGTGCCTTGTGCCTTGCGCCTTGTGCCTTCCTGGCTCATGCGATCTCGCATGTGGGCAAGGGTCCAACGCTCAGTGGGCGGCATCGGGAATCCCTAGATTTCCTCTGCACAACAGACCCAATGTAACATTCATGTACTACCACGAGTACTACTCAAGCCCTTATTCAACGTCCAAATATTGTACCAATGCCACTGATAGCTCCATAGCATACGATAGCATTATACACTCACGTACTATACACACGTATCAACTACTTCTGCTTCTGCTCCACTCAAACTCGTCTTTTGTTGTTTTTTTGTTTTTCATATTTTTCACTTTTTCCCTTTTCTTTCTTTCTCCCTCCTCCTTTTACCTTCTCCTCCTTCCTTTTTTTATATTCCTTCTCTTCGTTCCACTCTTTGCTTCGCTCGCTCGCCCCGCCTCGAGGACTCGAGTCCGCCCCCAATCGCACAATGAACTTCATGGTAGGTACTACTGGTTTGTTTTCGAGAGCAACAGTTACGATAGCCGATCTGGAATCTAGGAATGCCGATGATAAAAATAACAAAAATAACAGTCTCATTCCAAAAATTACTCCATCCCTTAAGCCTCCCCAACCTATTCTTTTTCTCTTGCTAATTTCATAGCTCTGTCTTAGCCATTTCTGCGAGATTCATGGACCAACGTCGCTCTTAGTAACACAGGCCCTCTTGCCCGCCCAGGCGGAAGCCCAGGTGCCAGAGCCACCCGCAGCCACCCGCAGCAGTTCTCAAGAGGTGCCGGGAATGGCAGGCACGTCGCCATACTTGAGCAGCGGAATGAAATCGCCACAATCGTGCAACTCGTGTCGCCTTACGTTCCCGAAAGAATACCCCGCCAACGCAACATGCTTCCGAACCATCAAAATGGAGCCCACCGTGGGCGGCGGAAGGTCTGTGGCGTATCTGTCGACGCAGTACCCCGTGGACTCGAAAAGGTACATGGCTATCCGCCAGGCGTGCCTCCAAATGCTGTCGTCGGAACACACGTTCAACGACTCGACGCCGCTGATGATATCGGATCCAGGGCCCCTGGGGGCGGCAATGGGACTCGTGTTCAAAGTGCACGACGAGTCGTCGCGGGGCCATGTGCGCAAATATGCGCTTATTTGTGTGTGTGAGCACGAGCAGCTCTTGATGGGGTCGTGGAACTTGGTGGTGCCGCATTTGAACTCCATCAAGCAGAGCCTACAGACACGCGCCACGCATGAATACGATTATGATTCGACGGGGCCGCCTCCTCCTCGAGGAATCAGCGGCGAGTCGAGCGGTGGCGCCGCCAGTAGTGACAGCATGCATATGCCGCGGTCACGGGCAACGACAAGCGCTCCAGATCGGTTCCTCCGCAAACGCGACTCGAAAGTGCCACCGAAGAGCCTTACAGTCATCCTTCGGGACGATAAGATCTTTGGTGAAATTCACCAGCGGTTTACATTCTTGTTGAGCAAACTCAACAAGCGCTACGTGTATCCATGAGTATCAATGAGGATCCAGGAGCTTCCATGAGGATTATACATGAGGGATTAACACTGAGGGATTGATTCCAGGAAGGCAGTCCAAAAAAAAAACACTATTTATATTACACCGGCATGAGATGAAGGCATGTAAAAACACCTTTTTTTTATTATTTATTTATTCTAATTAATCATATGTTAATATCTCTGCATAGAAATCAACAGCTAGTTAGGGCATTCAAAGTCTGGTAACGTTACCTGTGCATAGTACTATAAGATTCGAAAGCCGTGTCGTGACTAAGCGGTTGGTACGTGATTACAAACCCTGTTTTTCGAAGCTTATTTAGACGATATGTGATCAGGATGTAGGTCTATTAGAGTTCTTCAGCATTTGGTGTACCAGCACACACACCAGGACAAAGAAACAAGAAACGACAAATTTGAAGTTCAAATTAACTCTTTTTTAATTCAAAGTCAATTCCACGTTATACTACTATCCAGAAATCCTTGGGCATTTTTTTCATTTTATATTATTTGCATTCAACTTTATGTATTAGCGCAGCGGGTCCAACTGCCTTGCGACCATTTTATACACCGTAGATTGTACGTACAACCCATGCAAGTGTATACGCCCACGAACAAAATAGCGCGGGGGGCAAACGAAGTCCGGACAAGCATCCCATTTTTTCTTTTTTTTTTTTTTACAGCTTTGCCTTTGCGGCCTTGAGCACAGACTCAATGCCCATGACCTTCATGGGGTTGCCCTGGACCTTGAGCTTGCCGCCCATGAAGAGGGCCTGGGCGTTTGCCTTGCCCGCGACGAGGGCCGCAAAGTTCTCCTCGGACAGGACCAGCGTGGCGTCGGCCTTGTCCTTGGTGCCCTTGCCGACGGCGCCCGCGTCCTTGAGGTCGAGGTACCAGTGCGCGGTCTCGTTGGCAGAGTTGGTCAGCTTGAAGACGACAACGGCGCGGTTCTTCTTGATGGCGCCGGCGCGCAGGGCCTCGTCGGACTGCAGGACCGTGTTGATGGCGTCGAAGGCGGCCGAGGAGGGGAAGGCGGCTGCGGGGGTGGGTTAGCGGGGGCGTGCGAGGGACAAGATCAGGCCGGCTTGAGAGAGGTGGGCACAAGGGTGCTCAGACCAAAAGGAAAAAAAAAAAAAAGGGACATACGATCAGCGAGAGTCATGATTGAAAGCTTTGTCTGTGTACTCAATTGAAGTAGGTTGGGTAGGTGGGTTGTCACTGTTCTTGCTTCTAGCTACTGTTGAAAGTTGGATCTAGTAAGAGAGTAAAGGAAGGCAAAGAGAAAAGGAACTAAAAAAAAAGGTCTCGAAATCAAATGTGGGGAGGTTTGCTCTTTTTTATATCCCACCGGGGCGCCCGCGTTAATTAAGAAAAGCTCACACGGTGTTTGCCAACCTAAAAAACACAAAAACACAAAAAACAAAAGACCGAGCCGAGAGTTGAAGTTTGGCACATGTGAGAAAAGAGACACAACGTTCATATGCACATGGCAGGGGTGCGAATTTGGTGGGGAAGGCCAAAAGGACGGAGCGAACCTCCATTCCCCGTTAGTGGTGTAGTCGCAGCCGCAGCGCTTTCCAGGGCGAATGCATGTGATTGAGAAACTAGCCATGGAGCTTCTATTCGAATGCCCTCGTACGCTGTGATCTCTACTTCTCTCTGAGCTTGATCTTGTAGAAACATGAAAAAAAGGTTCCCCAGTTTTAGGCGGAGAGACAAACAAGGTTTAAGAAAGCTAGGCACTTGTGCACTTGTAAACAACAGTAAGGCAGATTCTGTAGAGTCTCACCCCGAGTTTCCTACAGTCGCTCACTAAATCGCGTACGCGCTGCTATCAAGTTACGGGATTTGATATACAAGAAGATCATCCCTGCTACTATCAGTGCTTCATTTTTATATACGCAAGACTTTCAAAATTGGACTACTTTAGGCGGCGCATATCAATCCCAGTAGCGCTGTGGCAAGTGTGTCGAGTTTTGTAGGTGGAGGCACAACTCTGGCATGTGACTGTGGAGCAGAAAAAACTCAAATTTGTACGAAAAACTACTTATCATAATCATCATCATTACTATTCTTGCTGTATATCATCATCATTACGTATCGCTTATATGCCATCCCTCTACACGTAATCGGTTATGCCTCGGGCTGCTAGCCAGAACTGCTTGATGACCGCCGTCGTTTCCCGGCCTCCCCTCAGGTTCATGAGCTGTCTCAGCAGCATCACCCGCCGCGACTTGTCAACCTTCTCCAACGGGTGCTTGGGCTCATTGACCAGGCTCTTTTCAAACCACGGCTTGCTCACAAGCTGCTGCTTGCCCATCAACCCCTTGATCACCTCGCTGTAGAACTCGAGCTCGCTGCGCGCACTGTCGCCTGCAATCTTGAATACGAGCGTTTCAACAAGCTCGGGCCCGACCGAGGCCAGCACAAGGTTCTGCCGCTTGTTGTCTGTGATGCCGATGAAACTGCTCCAGAACAACGTGGCCTCGCGCATGGCAAACCGGTCCGTGCTCGAAAGCATGCGCATAGCAAACCGGATCATGATTTCAATCCTGGGGTTATCCAAAAACACATCCGGGTAGTGCGAGAAAATCTGTCGCAGCAGCTTGAGGTTACTGGTTTCCGTTTCGGGCTCACGGTCGTGCATCATTATGCTCACATCTGAGAAGAACGTGTCGAGCAGTTCGTTGAGGTACTGCGCTGGGATTGAGCAGTTTCCGACCGAGTGCGATGAAACAAAACAACATGAAAGGTCGATAAGAGCCGTATGGCATTCGGCAGGCCCCGTCACATGCTTAGCCTTGATGAACTCAAGAACAGTGTCAATAGAAAATACAAACGGGCCTGGCACTGTCTCCGAAAACCCAGACTTGAATATGGCGCAGCAACACTCGCACACGTCCACGCTGCTCTTAAAGTCAGGTCGGTCAATGGCGAAAATGCGCATAACCTTCAGCAGTGTGCTTCGGATCTGGAACGGATCCGCGTCCCAGTACTGCTGGATGGCCTGCATGCGGTCTTGAGCAGGCTCATGAATGTCATCAGGCACCTGCAGCCCCTTGCCTATATTCCCTAGGCATCTCAACAAGGACACTATCCGCTTAAACTGCTCTTGGTCACCTCCTTCTTCCACCGCCGTCTTGGCGTGCTCGTACTCATCATTGGCCTTTTCAAGCTGACCCAGCATGAGCGTAAGTAGCTGATTCAAATAGTTGCCCTTGGTATCAAGGTCCTCTACGGCCTGGATGACGTAGGTGATGGCCAGAACTGTGCGCTCAAGGGACGAGTTACTCAGAATTTCATACAAGTTCATGTTAACAAAAGTGTCCAAAAACGAACTCAAAGCGCTCGATAAGTAGGTTCTGCAAGACGAACACAGTTTCTGGATAGACCTCGACGCAGTAGTAGACAATGTCGAAATGCTCAAACTCTTGAAGAGATAATCCAGCGCAGGGAATAGATATGGCTTGCCTGCGTCTTCTTCAAAGAATGAATCATAGGACCCGATAAAGTTGACTCCCGTTGTCCTAATGTGCATGTTGTCAAGCTGTGCCAATCGCTCAAGAAGTGGCGATTGCAAGACCTGTGCAATAAGCCCATACTCGTTTGTAATGTTTTCAGACAGCGCGTTGAGACATGACAGAGACGCTTCCAGTTTTTCCCAGTTCGCCGTTGGCGAGTTGAGTTGCTCAAGTATATTGTTGACCAAATTACTAAACAGCGGCGAGCCGACAATGACAACTGTTGTATCGAGAAACTCCCAAAAGTCCTTGCGAAACGAGTCAAATGCCTCCCAGGAATCCTTTTTCCAGTACACTTGCTGCGCCGGAGATGGAAGTGTAATCTTATTCCAGAATATCTCAATGACCCGGAAAATGCACGGCCTGGCGTCGGCAAAATGAACAGAGTCGTCTGTATCAAGAAACGCCTCTGCATACGAACCCCAAAATTCAATCATGAACATGGTCAAGTTATGGTCAACATATGGGAACCCTGGAAAGTTCGAAATGACTAATAGATAATTGATCAGGGTAGAGATCTCCGGCGATTTGAGAGATTCAAGATTGGACATGGCCAGTTCGCAGATGGTGATTGCCGCCTTAGAAAAGGATTGCGCAGCTTCTTGTAGATCCTCAATTCCAGAATCATCATTGTCGTAAATGTAGGGTTCTGAAGACTGCGCAATTTCCGCTATTTTCTTCTCAATCATCTCGATCATTGGACGACCAGTCTCGCCCAGTATTTGGGCAAAATAGGTTTTGGTCTGCTTGTCGTAGAATGAAGGATATCGATTGAGAATTTCAGAAATCTGGTCAAGCCCAAGTTGGTAGAGCTCAGTTCCGGGGTTTTGATGAATATGGTTGAATATAAAATTACTGACGGGGAGAAGGATCTGAATGTAGTTGGAGGACATGGGATGGTTGAGTGCCCAGGCACCGTAGGTTTTGAAAACATGATCCAAAATGCGAGTGTCGCCCACTTGGAGGTATAGTATCTCTGATGCATACCGCAAAAGAACAGCCAGGTGGTTGATGTTGTCGTTGATAATGACGTCTATTTTAGCTTCCTCCGTGTTTTCCAAGTTTGCGCCCTTGACATCTTCAATGAGAACTTGACAAAACTCAAGGCAGAGAATCGTATTGCGTTCTGAGAGGTTTTGGACCACTTCTTCAATAGACTGCGTGGGTTCCGGGTGCGGCTTTCCAGAGGCGATCGTAGTGATGGTAGAAGCTATGCAGTTGTTCCATTTGCTAGGGAACTTGGTGAAGAAGCGCGCTAGAGTCGAGAGAATTTTCCTAAGCACATGGCTCTGGACTGCTGGTTTTGCGTTAAGAAAAACGAGGGCACCCAGCAGCTCATTGAGAATTTCAGTCGGAGGCTTTTGGTTAATATCATGATCTGGCGAAGGTGAGGGAGAGTCGGAGTCAGAGACTACGACTTTAGCGCGAGAATAGGTATTGATCTTAACAGTGTAAGTAAGAGCGCCAAAGAACTGGCAGTTTGGCGAATCTGTTTGAATAAGATGAGCCGCCAGATCCCAGCCAAAGGGCGATTTCTGGAGATCTTGTAGGTAATGCTGGGTTCTGCACACTGAGTTAGGGGAAGCAGCAATTGACTGGGATGAGCTTACCTAGCAATGGTTTGAGGCTCTGCTGGCCGGTAGAGGCTTTCTACCAACTGAGACGGTTAGAAAAGACTGCAAGGATTGAAGATTGAAAGCAACTCACTTCGATGATTTCAGGTAGACTTGGTAGTGATCCCATTGCGAAAATTGAAAATGGATTGAATGAATGGGCAAAAAAAGTATGCTTTAAATTGACGTTGCAACCATTCAAGTAATGGCCAGGCTAGAAGTTTTATGGAGTAGAAATGCGTTAAAGGCCTATTCTATGGCGGTGGACCTAAATGCTGAAATCAAAATGCGTTGAATGAAATAAATTTTGAGTGCAGTATAAACTGGTGCATGACGTTGGGCTAGGGTTTATTAGCGACGACGACGATGAGTCTGGAGATGAACTGATCCATCATGAAATGGACTCATCAAGTTGAATGAGCTGAGAAATCCAAGAAACATGAACGTACTCCGTCATGGACCTGATCAATTGTTCTTTAATAATAATAAAATATATAGATATCGGGCTTTTATTATACTTTACGTACGTTGTACATTTTCTATAGTTGATCATGACGCTACATGTCGGACCAACGGCAGCGCTATGAACTGCAATTTGGACAATATTATGAAACTACAGCTCTTGTAACTCTCACCAGTGTTCTTTTGGTGTAGCTCTTTGGATTCTTTCTTGTGTTGACTATTCAGCGCCGACTCTCATATATCCGTCCTCTTTCATAGTTCGTGGCTTCACGGCGCATCTGCGCCTTATCAACCGCACGGCACTGGGGTCTTTCAATAGTCCTCGTTCTCATTCTTGCTCGTGTTCTCGTTTGCATTCATTATAAAGCCCCCTCCTGGTGCCCTTTCAAGGCGCCTTCTTTGTTACCCTTGAGTACTCACCGTTCAAAAAAGTTTGGCACTGGCTAAATCAAATATTTTGTATAACGGCAGCGGAAATCTTCTGGCCCCCCATCTTGTATCCCTCCGAAGTGTCTTCTTCCCCCGCCCCCTCCTTCCTCTCTTTTTTTATCATGACTTATCGCATACGTGCCTGGCAGACCAATTCAGATCAATTCCAGCTTAGAGCACACGCTGCCAATTCGTCCTCTAATCGGCTAGCGTACGAGCAACATTTAAACCAGTCTATTCCAGAACCAGGCCTCCGACTTATGGACACATCGGCTCAGCTTTCTAGCCTGAGAGCCCTCTTCGACAAACATGGCATCGACATCTACATCGTACTAACCCAGGATCCGCACGAAAGTGAAACCCCGGCTAGAGCAGACAGACGCAGAGCGTTCATCTCGGGCTTCACTGGAAGTGCAGGCACCGCAGTTATATCCAGAACTAAGGCCGCCCTTGCCACAGATGGACGATATTTCCTGCAAGCAGGCCGCCAGCTTGATAAAAACTGGACACTCCTCAAGCAGGGTGTGATTGGTGTCCCTACCTGGCAAGAATGGGTCGCCAATGAACTTCTCGCAAACCCCGGCTCTTCCGTAGGCATCGATCCTTCGCTATGTAGCTATGGTGAGTACAAGGCACTGGCTGCAACCTTGGAAAAGTATGACCTAGGAGATGCATTGGTGCCCGTAAGGCCGAACTTGATCGATCTCATCTGGGAGGACCGACCAAAGCAGAGTGAGACACCTGTCAAGATCCTGCCCTTGCAGTTCACTGGAAAGCGTTTTCAAGATAAACTCGCAGACTTAAGAAAAACAATCAATGCAAAGCGCGGCCTCGGGTTTTTGGTCTCTCCACTCGACGATGTCGCATGGCTTTATAACTTGAGGTGCGATGATGTTCCCTACTGCCCGGTTTTCAGAGCATTCTCGTACGTGACAGCTGATAAGGCAATCCTCTACATTGATGAAATCAAAATCACAGACGAGATTCGAAAATACCTGGGAAAGGATGTTCAGATCAAGCCTTACGAAGATGTGTTTTCCGACTCCAAGCAGGCTCATCTGAGCTTGCTGGCTCATAATGTCAAGGCAAGGAGTATCACAGACCGGCGCAACATTCTCGTATCACAGGGAGTTTCTTGGGCACTCTATGACGCGCTAGGAGGTCAGTCTAATGTAACCATCATCGCGTCGCCCGTTGAGCTGGCAAAATCCATAAAGAACCCCGTTGAACTCAAGGGCCACCAAAGGGCCCAGATCCAAGACGGCGTAGCCCTCATCCGCTATTTCGCTTGGCTTGAAAAAGAGCTTCACAATGGCAATACGACTATTTCTGATTACGATGGCGGCGTCAAGGCAGAATCCTTCCGCTCTGAAATGGAAAATTTCGTCGGCCTCTCTTTTGAAACCATTTCCTCATCAGGCGCTAATGCTGCGGTCATCCATTATTCACCAGTTCCTGAAAGCAAGAATATGATCGATAGAGACCAAATCTACCTGTGCGACTCGGGCGGCCAGTACCTTGATGGCACTACCGATACCACTCGTACGATGCATTTCGGAACCCCCAAATCTGAAGAGATTTTGGCCTACACATTGGTTCTTAAAGGTCATATTGCCCTGGCTTCTATTATATTCCCTGAGGGCATCAATGGCTACCAGCTTGATGTTCTAGCCCGGCAACACCTCTGGAAGTATGGTCTCGATTATCGACATGGCACTGGCCATGGCGTTGGTTCCTACCTCAATGTGCATGAAGGCCCCATGGGTATTGGTATCAAGCCCGGTCTCGGCGACAATGCAATCCATATTGGAAATGTCCTATCAAATGAACCAGGATTCTATAAAGACGGCTATTTCGGTGTTCGCATTGAGAGCGTTGTCAAAGTGAAAGAAGTCAATACTCCCAAGAATTTTGGTGGCAAGCGATATCTGGGCTTTGAAACAATTACGAGAGTTCCTTTATGCCAGGAACTGATTGATGTGTCTTTGCTAACAGACGACGAGGTTGCTTGGGTTAACGCATACCATGAAAGTGTATATATGGATACATTTGCTTATCTTGCGGGAGATAAATTAAGCAAGGCATGGCTTCTTAGACAAACTAAAAAAACTGGTCAAGTAGGAAGTTCAATCATATAATAGAGAACGGTGAAACTTCATTTTTGAACATCATCTTGCTGTTGTTATTATTCTATACAAATATTTAATACTTTTGTTCCATCTCTCTAATAGCCTATTTCTTATGTGCCTTCTTGCGCTTCTTGTTACCACCGGAAGCGCTAGATGCCATCTCTTGCTCATAAATTTCCTGTGCGTTTTCTCTCTTCTTGCCATCCTTCTTTGTGCTCTTAATGCTTACCACGCCGTTCTGGCTTGCAGCCTTGGCTGCACTCTTGTTTGATTCCCACTCCGCATCCTGCGAGATTGCGTATTTGGTGAGGTCGAGCGAGTCAATCAATTCGCGCTGCTTCGTCTTCAGCTCCGACATGACCTCGTCTCCAGCCTCCTTCAAATCCTCTTCAAGCGTCTTTTCCAGAGGTGCGAATTTTTCCTCTTTCTCTACGCCGTCCATTTCTTCGACAGCTGCATCCACGCGTTGCGGCATGGAGGCATCAATGGCTTCCGTCAAAATGGTGCGGAAGGCAGTGGTAACCTTACGGACAATCTTAGCGAACATTGCAAGAGTCTGGTTCACGGGAAGGTTCAGCTCGGCACTGACAGTGTCAATATCCTTCTTCTGCAAGCCAATTCCAAGCAAGATTCCGGCTTGAATGCTTGACAAGCTGACTGATGCAGGCAAACGCTCAGTAAAGTAGAGCGCAGCAATCAAAGGCAGCAGGTCTACGATAACATGGTAGTCCAGCAAGTTGTTGGCATAAGAGTCTAGGCGCTTCAAGTCGAACGGTGACAACAGGTTGTCCAAGTCTGCCTTGGTAATACTCTTGGCCTTGTGTTCCTTGGTGACGTCCTTTTCGCCCTCCATGATGCTAAGTGATTGCACGGCAGTAAACTTTCTGAACTCGTACGCCAACAAGTTGATGAAACGACGATGGAAGTCAGATGCAAACTCGCCCAGCCACGACTTGTCTCTGCCTTCTAGTACCTTGAGCATGACGCATGTGTGTTCGCCAGTCAGTTCATTGGCAGTCTGCCTTAGGTAGATGGGAGAGTATCCAGTCTTTTTCCAGAACTTATTAAGCTGAGGAGTCAAACCATACGAGACACCCAGGTAGTGCAAGTAATGAGGTGACTTTTCAGATAGCTTCAGCAACAATGGTGGCATAGTCTTGGGGTCTCTCGTCTTGATAACATCGGTCTTCAGTGTAGCTTTTTCTAGTTCTCTGTCGCTCACTCTGCTAATCCTGAAGTCCTTTTCGGGGGCCTCTGACAGATCAGTGAACTTACCTTCGAAATACTCCTGCAACAGTTCTAGGGCACGACCACCGTATCCCATGCTCATGTACTCTGGGTTTGTTGCAATGCGGACCACACGCGCGCCTGAAAGTCCAGCAAACTCCTCATCCTGGAACTGCTGGGATACCAGCCACGGAATGAGATCGCCACCTGCACGATGTCCTCTGCTCAAACTATTGCGCACACTAGATTTCGAGATCTCACCTTCCAATGCAAGCTGAATAACACACAGAGGCTCAGGAAGTTTATTATCATTCTCGTCAATGGGAGGAAGAAGGACGTACAATTGATGTGCGGGGGCATCCGAAAGAAGCTGCAAATCATTTGGCGAATTCTTGTAATGAGATGCAACGTAAAGTGCCATAACCTTGTGCAAAAATGCTTCTGAAACGGGGTGGAATGAAAAGAGTGTATCCCTATTAATGTAGAAAAGGTTGCACTGGGAGGGATGAGGGCAACCCTTAGAAGAAAAGCGGGCGTTTGTTGAAATCGTAGCATCGAGACATAGTAACTTGTTGAGCCACGCTTCAACGGGGTCACCCGGAGCGTATCTAATAGGTTCTTCCAAAGTAACCTCTTTGAGAGAACGTCCACCAACGGCAACAGCGTCAGAGCTGTCGCCCTTGGACTTCTTGCCGGCTTGTTGATCTCTGAGTTGCTGGATCAATTTGAGTGAGAGCGAACGGCCAGTACCTTCGTAACCGTTGATCGTCGAGGCCATAAAAACGAGGTAAGGTCCCATAAGTTTCTTGACCAAAGGTAAAGGAATAGCAGCAGCCTCGTCGATAACTACCAACTCGGCTTGCCCAAGAACATGAAAGTCCGATGGCTGGATGTATTGAATAGTCTGTCTGTGCTCTTTGAAGATGTTGACACGGACAATGGCCTTATTGAATGCAGGGTTAGTAGACTGAATGATATCGTAATCCAAATGTTCATCATAGCCAAGGGCGTCGAATCCTTTAAAAATAAATTCGAAAAGAGTCTTCAAGTTCTCGGGACTAGGCGATGAAATGAAAATATTCGAGTACCCTGAAGCAACAGCTGCGGCAATGGACACTCCCAAAGCTGCAGATTTACCACGACCACGACCAGCAGTAAGAGTGACGGTGTTTTTTAGAGTCTTTTCGGCAATAGCATCAATAAAACTGAGAATAGCCTTTGCCTGATCTACGGTCTTGGCAATTTTGATGAGGCTTCCAGCTGGTTGGACCTCTTCCAGTGACTCCTTAATGTCCTTGAGTTCTTGCGCGTGAGGAGTCAACTCGTCCTCGTCAGTTTTGGGGGGAAGAGCCTTTACATGCTTGGCGCCAGAAATAGGTAAAACGTTCAACTCATCGTCGACAACCAAAATGTTTTCGCAAGATCCAAGAGACAAAATAAAACGCTCATTAAATCTAGCAACAACGTCGTCATGAGCTTCAGTGCGGTATCTAGAGTGGATATCCATGGTCATGGTATATAGCTGCTTAAGCGAAGTCATTGATTTAAGTAGCAACACAACAATACCACCTCCCTCGACAGTCTCAATCGTACGAGCCAAAATATTAGGTGTAATAGCTTCAAAATCTTGCAAAATACACATGCCGTAAGTGTTACCGAGGATATTCTCAGTCTCCTTGTAATAGACGTATCTAATATTTTGAAGGCTGACGAAGAGCTCAAACGGATCTTCCGAGTTAGCCTCACGCACACCACGTTTGATGTCTCGCTTGATCTTGGCCTCACGCTTCTGTCGGTGAGAAGTGAAACCCATGAGCTTATTTTTGTACGCCCAGAGAACCGATTTATTCATTTTGATGTCTGCAGCAGACATGAGGTAGTGAAGGTTAGGCAGTTGATTTCTTGCCTTGTCGCCCACAATCACGAAGAAAGATCTTTTTTTTTCCTACACAGTTAGTAAAAAACCAGTGAAAAATCCAGAATCTCAACATACTTGTACGCCATTTCGAATTAGCGCAGGAATGCGCGAATCAATCGCTTTTTTGACCATCTTCAAATCGCCTGTGATAATGAAAGATGAAAAATTGGGAAGATTCTGAAAATAAATTTTCAGTTGGGAGAATAATTTTCCAATAATGTCATCATTTGTCATCATTATCTAATATATCAATAACGTGATGGATGCTGGAAATCAGTAATATAAACGCCGAAAGGCTGGTGATGGTGATGGTGCTCAAGTGGCCCGAAACATCTCTAATAGATTTAAACAAATGACAAGGCATGGAAGGTCTTGTTCAGCTCATCGGCTTTCTCCAAGCTTACTTCCGTAGTTTTCAATTGGAAATAAGAGCTCAATTGGGTGCAGCGTTAGAAGAGCACTACAATTCCTTCATTACATGAATATGTACGGTAACTGCCAGAAATCAGAATTACTAGATAAAATGCAGAATGTCCAAGTTGCGTTCTGTGGAAGACTGCGGTGTTACTAGTCCTTCAGTTGTTTGCTTGATATTCAACTGTTTTTATACTTTCATTGCAAGGCCCAACCATCTCTTCTCCGCACGCAGGGTCACCCTCTACACCTGCACGCCCGTTAGAATCAGTTGGACTTCGCTTGCTTAACAGGTCTCGATCCAATGATCAAGTCATTCTTGTTTCACAAGTTATGACCCTATCATTAATACAAATGTCAACAAGGCCTATTTTTTTTGCTCCCTCATTGCGGCTCTTTAATTCTCTCATTGGAGAGGGTCACAAAACGAATCGCCCCCAACTTTTATATTTTGCCTTTTCCACTTCACTTTTACCTCTTTCACACCATATTTACTTTCAAGCATATATTTTGCAAAGATATTCAGGAAAGCATTAAAATATATTAATTGTCATTTCCAGTATTTTTCTGGGGTTAGTCGCAGCTTGTCTGTCCCGCGCTTTCTCATTAGTTCGAATCCCCAAGCGCCTCGAGGAACATAAATCGCAATCGCTAAAATACCGCTCTCTCTTCCTCTTTAACTGTGCCATGGTTACTACAAAGCGCAGTTGCAACCGGAAATTGGCGATCAGCAAAACGACTCACTACAAGCGGGCAAATAACAAAATCAAGAACATACCAATATCCGAATCGACCCCAAACGCCGACACCCAAATACAATCGGCATCCCCAATATCTTATAAAGATCCATCAACGAGTCCCAAAGAACACAAGTTTGTCCCGCCACGATCGAAAGAGTTGTTCCGTGTTGGGCCTGAGTTTCAAAGGACCTGCCAAAACTTTCAACTTAGTGACCCAGCCGGAACTCCATTATATACTATAATTTCAGCAAGAATAGATCGAGGATTCCAAAGGTGGGACAATGATTCTTGGCTATCTTATCGTCGCAATTATTTTGCTCTCGCTGTAAGCTTTTCAATTGTTGAAAAAGACAAAGTTGAATTAGGAAAAGTGCCTCCTTATCCAGTGCAAGTCATCCACGGGGACTTCAAAAGTCGGGTGCAAACATTTGCCATTCGACTTACGGCCTTTCGCATGTCGAGTAATGGCGAAGCAGAGGAAATCCCATTAATTCAGCATACACCCAAGCGAAATAAGGGACCAAGGCAACCTCCACCAATTGTTCCAGCGGTGCCTGGTGTTCTTCCGGATCATGATTTCATGCGAGATAACGCAAATTTCAGATCGTCAGCTCAACTTCGCAAAGTTGAGCCCTATTTTTACCGCAGTAAGTCGCTACTGGGGCCGTTCACTCATGACTATTCTGCAGAAAAAGTTGCCCATGTTGTATTGTTTGATCGAGTACAATTTGCAACTGCCGGTGGGGGTGCCTGCCAAGAGTGCAAAGCAGTTGTTCAGCTAATTGTAACTCTTGATGACGCCGTTTCGTATGTTGTCGCGTGGTGCGAAACACCATCTTTCACGCTTCGTAACAGGTCTCCCGGCAATTACTACGATGATGGCACACTAATACCCAGATCGCGGAAGGGACGCGCAGAATCAGCGAATGATTATAAACGCAAGATTTCGCCTTCAACTGAACAAGCGGATAAGAATGTATCCAGGTCTGGCAAGGAAGTGTTTTCCTTGAATGATAATCATATGTTCAAGTCTCCAATGGAGCAGTCACACCAAGTGAATGCGAAGGAACCAAATTTTGATGAAGAATCAAAAGCGAAATCTGAGGCAGTATTGATAGTATCAGAAAAACGAAAACGGGGTAGACCCAAAAGTGTCAAGCAAGTTCTAGAAACGGTCCAAGTAGGGAAACAGAAAGAAGAGCCAATTCGAAGAAGAACTAGGCGTAGTGAGCCCGAGCCTGCTCTCGAACCCCCGAAGAAAAAAGTAAGAGGCCTGCCAAATAAGCTTGAGAAACAAGAAGCATTGAGGGAGATGAGCAGTCATATTACACAACACGAAATTACTGCTGATTCGGATGAAGATTCAGATGATTTTGAAGAGTCTGAGGAAGAAATGAAAAAACGAGACTTGATGAGACTAAGAAGTGGTCCAATGCACCTGGGTTCAGCATCACAAGGGAAGTTCGGGAATCACGCTGTGGCTGCGGCTCCATCGTTTGAAATAATGGGACCTTCGATTGGAAGGGCAAGGCCTTCAGCAGATCGAGGGACGTATGGGCCTTCAACCACAAGCAATGGAAATCAGAGCACTCGCTAGTGGATATATTACCACACGATTGGACTTTATAGCATATACTCAGCATGAACTTTTATTTATTTTACTGTTACATTTATGGAATTTCTAGAGCATACTTGTAGCATCTTAGTTTTTCGAAAGATTGAACTGAATTTTTTTTTTTTTTTTTTTTTTGAAGAATTTCTATCTATCTAGGCTCGGGGGCCACTAGGCTCACCACCGTGTAAACTTTTTGTGCCTTCTAGCAGCTTTTCACTGCATTCTTCTGGTACCCCAATCTAGTTCGAATAATACCTCTGATTTCACTCCTCCAATTCGCTTTTAACGCATTGAAGGCCGCTGATGGGAAAAATAACTCGTGAGAGAAAAACCCATGGCCAAATGTTATCCACTTTGATCGTTAGTGGGGAGGGGGTTTAGTTTGCTGCTGCAAAGAATGCAACAACTGCCTGTAGGCCAGCATAGCTGTTAGGAGGCGTGAGAGATCCAATTCGGATGGTACAGGCGAATAAATATTCGCTTTTCGTTCGAATGGCAGCTCACAAGCTTGTGCGCAGTGTCATCAAATTGTCCACAGCGTTCACAGTCGTAACTGTCCTTTTGAGGGCTGAATCTTTGAAGGTACTTGCCGGATGGGCCATACCTGTTACTCAGCTGCACTATACGACTCAATTCCCTTCTTGTCTCATTTTTCATAATGTCTCTTATCTTCAGTTCAAATACTTTGATGCTGCACTTGGCATTTTTAACGACTTGTCGGTACCAATTTCCTGTGGAACCATCGTCGTATTTGTCTTGCCACTTGGAGAGTAACTTCTCCTTTGATTGTTGTATCAGATTCTTTCTTGGTTCGCAGTGCCCATTCCACCTCTCTTGATTGAACTGAGTGGTCGCAGTTGATTAATTCACAACTGAGCTGGCATATGAGCGTACGTTAACGATCAATCTTTTCCCAGAGAACGGGGTGGCACTATTTCCTCACTGGTCTTAGGAGTCTGCAGCCTTGGGTCTTGTCTTCATATTTGGCCAGAATGATCGTCTCCCTAGACGAGTGTGAGCATATCTGATAACTGTGTATAAGATCCTTAGGGCTCAAGCTATGAGGTGTGGCCAGCAAGCCTGCTGAAAATGAACCTGGTGTGTGCTAGCACAGTTGCATACTGGGTTTTCAAGGTGTCCTCATTGGCCCAGCAAGGAAGAGTTGTGTTTTGTACATTGCATATACTGGTCACCTGGGAGCAAGCTTTCAGAGTATGTGAACTTCAAATGTTCTTGTATCCAACGAAACTTCAAAGTCGGTGACAAACTCCCATGAAGCAGTTTCAAGCCCCCGAATTGCTTGACAGTAAATTCCGTGTTTTTAAATACTTATCATAGTACTGATACTAACTATGAAAACAATGAGTTAATTACACATTTGAGAGAATGGTAAGGTGCTAATACTAAAATAGAGAGAAAACGAATACTAAGACAGCACCAACACTACCAAGGCCAATGGAAACCTTATAACCGTTATTGTTGCTAGAGCTACTTCCACGCTGGAGAACAGAAGTGGACTCACTTCCAGATCCAGATCCAGACCTGGACCTCGAGCTTTGTGAGCCAGGCTCAGAAGCACCAGATGATTTCGTTTCAAAAGTGGTAGTAGTTGTATCACCTCCAGTGGCTATGCCAGTAGCGATAGAGCTCGTTGCTTCGGGGCTGGATCCAGAGCCTGAACCTGAACCTCCTCCTGATCCTCCTCCTGATCCTCCTCCTCCTGATCCTGATCCTCCTCCTGATCCTCCTCCTCCTGATCCTGATCCTCCTCCTGATCCTGATCCTCCCCCTGATCCTCCTCCTGATCCTGATCCTCCTGATCCTGATCCTCCTCCTGATCCTCCACCTTCTGAACCTGATCCTCCTCCTGAGCCTGAGCCTGTTGCACTTCTTGAACCAGAGGCGGTTGTGCTAGTAGCACTTCCTGAATCTGAACTTATGGTAATTCCTGAACCAGACCCTGATCCTCCTCCTGATCCTCCTCCTCCTGAACCTGATCCTCCTCCTGATCCTCCTCCTTCTGAACCTGACCCTCCTCCTGATCCTCCTCCTTCTGAACCTGATCCTCCTCCTGATCCTCCTCCTGAACCTGAACCTGTTGCGCTTGCCAAGTCTGCTACACTTCCTGAGCCATTAGCCATTTCTGAGTCGAAGCCGGATGCGGAGGCTTTAGAGCCACTAGCTGTTCCTGCGGAAGATGTAGAAGCTGTGGAAATTGCAGATCCAGAAGCATTTGTGGTGGAGGAACTTGAATCACCTGCAGAAGAGGCTCCAGTGGCTTCAGTAGCAGAACCAGAGCCACTGCTGCCACTAGAAGTAGCAGGCATGGCGGGACCAGTTGCAGACCCATCAGGCGATGATGAGCCCGCGTCAGTAGAAGATGCTTCAGTGGTTTCACTTACTGAACCTGCTGCTGCCGTCTCAGATACTGAGACAGTAGTAGTAGCGTCCGAAGCCAAGACAGTAGTAGTGGCGACTGAAACCGAGGCAGTGGCTGTAGCTTCAGAGCCTGATGCAGTAGCCGTATCCTCAGAAGATTCGGAAGCAGTAGCAGCAGCAGCGGTACGTCCAGAAGTAGCCGTTGCATCTGTTGGCATAACAGTTAAGGAAAGGAGTGTGGAAAATCCCGAGTAATTTTCAACAGCGGCTGAATAGAATGAGTAAAAGGCAGGCATCACATCATCTCCAGTAGCTGTACTATAAGCCATGAGAAGTGAAGAAACTGCAGGGTTTGTCGCAAGTTCACTTATGGCAGTTTCCAGAGCATCGTTGACGCTTTGGGATTGAACTGAAGAAGCAAGGGCTGCAAGGACTACGCTTCTTTTGTGTGAGAACTTCATTGTATACTAGGTGAGTGGTTTTTTTTATCGACGAAGGATAATGTTTAAAATCTGCAGGCCATGATGATGAGGAAAGAGCTCACTTTTATAGCTAAGTTGGAGGTACTTTTGCTGAGCAACTATGTATCATTCCAAGCAAAACTAAAACAATCAGGGCTCTTCGTTGTTTTCAAAAGTTGTTTTATACAAATGTTCAAATGTGTCACTATTGTTTTTCTTTTTTCATGCCTGCTGCTGAGCCCTTCAGACTTTATGGGCCGCCGCATAAGTAGCTTTTTTTATCAACACATGCGATTCAGGCGCGTTTATTGAAAAAACAAAGTTTGGAGCGGATATCATACTACTCTATGTTTTAATATACCATAACGTTACCAAAGTGCCATCAGTTTCAGCGGAAGAGTTCTTTGAAAACCAAATTCGAGGGAAATTCCACCTACACCAAGCCAACTACTAGAAGGTCAATAGCGCAACTTCAGTACCCCGGATATCTTAACTGGCTGCTAAAAAATCTGATTTGAAATAATTTCAGTAGATATATAACAGTAATAAGAACAATTCTAATAAAAATACGTATGCATTTCATTCACTATACTTTTGGCTCCCACAATTTCTGCGGTGGAAGCAGCAATGCTTTGGTTGAACTTAGGCTCACTCCTGAGACAACAATACATACTATTTAAACAGCTAAAAAAAACCATTACAAAATGATTTAGGCACCTTCATAGTTTTTTTCCCGACATTGGAAAAGTTTCAGGCAAGTTTGGAATTTGAATCTCAGGAAAACAAGAATTCCCTGAGTTCTTCACTTCAATATGGTTTTGCTTCATCTTTCTCATATACAATAAGAGCTCGCAAATTTCTATTTTTGCGCTCGTTGCTGTTGGCTAGCTAATACCGTTAAGCTGTAGAGTGAAAAAAGATTATGGATTGTTGATCAGATTTCACTCAGTTTGGGTCCACTATGTTTCAACTCAATTGCGGATTGTAGCGAGAGCTTTAAAGCAACTAAAAATCCTCTATACGTACATGTACATGTACATGGTGTATAATGTTTATTACTTGAACGAAACGCCAGGGAAAAGCAACTAGCTTCAGAGCTCCATGCGGGGTGGCCACATGCAATCGCCAAGCTGGCCGCTACGTCAATCTAGAATTTATGACGACCGTCTAGTATTACATGGCTACTCAAACAATTTGAAAATCTCCATTGTTGCTAGAAAGAAACCGCTATACCTCAAGTGCTTGACTCAAACGTAGAACTTTGATTCCTTTACCTTGAGCTACATTTAAACTTCAAGTTGCGCATCTTCAATTCCAGTATTAGACCTAATGTTTGAATTCTTTTTCAATTACTAGTATCATATGATGGGTGTGCTATCTTATAAGTTGAAGGCAGATTAAGTATTTAACTTTTGTAGTATGCGCGCATGTAGTACTGTACAATCGAGTATATTGAAAACTATGGGCACGTACTGTACCAGTCTCAATTTATGCTCAACTGGACTTGTATCGGTACTATATCTCTCTAAACACTGAAACCTGGCCCTGTTTTGCTTGGCAGTTTAAATTCATACTTCTTGGACCCGATGGTCTGTCTTGTCAGCCGATTTTTTTTTTAAGTTAATTCCCTAATTAAGACAATCTCATATTTGGCGGCAAGTATGAAGCATCCAACTCCCAAATGGCTCTAGGACTTTTTACTGCTCGACGAGATACCTCTGTTTGTACGTTCAGTCCAACTTGTTCCGTATCACTGATATAAACAGCTTTGATCAAGTGTTTACACCCTTGCATTCCTGATAAAATAATACATCATCTAGAAATATCTAACAGTTTGTAGGTGTTTTACAACATAAAAACTCTTACAAATGTTTTCTCGAATCAAGACAAGAACGCAACGAAAATAATAAGAGTAAGTTTTTTTCCTAGTAAATTCCTATGTTCTCAATCAGTGTATTTTCTAAGTAACAGGTAATTCTATTCAATAATGGGATGAATGGATAATAATAAAAATAAAAAAAGTAAGAGTTTTGGACTTTCGCTGGTGTTACGTGTAAGGCGCTCATTACATTTCTAAGCTTTGCACTGTGTTCATGAAAGAGCCATTCGTTCCAAACTAGCATTTCAGGCTACATATGGGACAATGATTTTCAGCGGCATTTTGAGATCACAGTTTCTTCCAGCCGTGGATAGGGATATTCAGCTCTTTGAAACTTAAAAGGCTTAAAGGATGGTTGAGATTGGAAATTGAAGGGAGCAGTAGTATCGTGGGTTTTTGTGCGATACCCTGTTTTGTGCACTTGTGATATTTTGTTTCGAGGTTTGCCCACATTATCATCGACAGTCAAATGTCACGTGACACTTTCTTGTGAATCGCTATCTCCTCTACGCGTCGACTTTTCGAAAAAAAATCCCCTAATTACTTTCAACATCATGTCACTTCATGAAAAGTCAAACACCCGCCCAGATGAATCCAGAAAAAGGTAGCAGGAAGGATAAAAATAAACCCGGCTGGTCCAAAATGGCAAGGTCGTACAAAAAAAAAAAGAATCGATTCGACTCTTTGTTTGAGTACGCTATGAAAGACACGTCTTCTGCTCCCTTGTACCAGAGCCCAGAGGCGTACGAAGCCGAACAAAAACAGCTGGGCCTTCAAGCGAACGCAGGAGTGGAGGGGAGTTATAAGCCTTTTAACTGGCAACATCACAAGTATGATGAAGGTGTCGAATTCAGCGCGACGGATCCCGTCGAAAGTAAGAAAGGAGTTGCCAGTCTAAAAGAACTGGCGTCAATACAATTGGGCAAGATGATTGTAGAGTACCCTGAGGACTTAACGGAAAACATGCTCAAACAGTCAATGCTGAATTGGGACGGTGGTTGGAAGTATGTGTGGGACGAAATTGCTCGGGCTGGCTCCGACAGTTATAGCATGTTCCAGCGATTCGCCAACGTTTTTGGCGATGACAGGCGGTTCAGATGTCATGGGAAGCAAACTTACGCTGAAGCCTTTGGAAAGTCTAGATTAGTAGGGCGACCACGATGTTTGAGTGAGCGGCTGCAGGTTGGAAAATCGAGCCATCGGGTCGAACAATTACCCTTGTTGCAAAACATGAAAAGTCTTGTGTTTGAACTAAATAACCGGCAGCACTTTAAATTTGTGACTTTCATTGATATGGGCATTCGCAACTTGGTTCAGCACCAGCACGAGCGGCAGGCCTTTCTTGACATCATGGCTTTACCCAGCTTAGTAGCGCTGGAAGTATCAGGGTGTGAAAACGTGGATGCGACAGTATTAAGGTGTTGGTCTCTCGCCATTAAGAGCGGTCAGTGGCATAGCTTACGCTTACTAGACGTGAATGGGTGCAAAAACGTTTCAACTCAAAACGTTACTGAACTAATGAAGACTTCAAAACACACTCCATCGAGTGTTTCTGGCCTTGTTTATATCAGAACTTCCGTTGAGCCTTATACCAACGAACTTGATGGACTCTGGAGCACGCAGAATGATTTGGTCTTCACCACAAAAGACCAACCGGTATCTTTTCCAAAATCGAAGCTCACCAAAATGTCCGGTCTAGTTAACAAATTCATGTTTCTACGTGCTCTTGCTACTCGAGCCCAGGCAATGGGGGTCGAGCCAATCGTTGTAAACCCAGAAGGTTTTTCTGACTACGTGCGGAAACAATTCTTGTTTCAAGAGTTTGTGTTACATTACGGCGAGGGCCCCGGCGGGAAAACAGGAAAATCTGGGGGTTTTGAGTTTTTCAGGATTGCATGGCCCGACCCTGCAGAACAAGCAGGAAACAAACGTACTGCTAGCGAGCAGTCAAATGCTACTGTCAAAAGACGGCAGAAAATCAAAAGTCGAGGAGTTCAATTTGGCGCTAACGGGATTTTCTAAATTCGACTGTAGTATGTTTCTCATCACATCTTGTGTGCCATACTCAGCCAAAAGTGGCTTTGACTTTTTAACATAAAACTCTTGCAAAAAACAATGGGTATTTATACCCAACTGACTATTCATTCAAACTTCAAAAAGGAGTGCTAGATTTCTCATATAGACGTCTAAATTCAACGAGATTCACCGTGCCCCTGTGTTTCCCCTATTCAAAATCTACGACCATTAAGAATTCTTTACAATAATTGTTCAAATTTTATGTTGGGATTTAAGCTAGGCTTCTTCATGGAGCCGAATATACTTGTAAATATCACGAATGCGCGTTCAAAAACTCATGGCAACACGCGTACTTGCGCCTCGCCGCGCATCTTCACGTCTGAAATTTCAAGCCCTTTCCAGTCATCCAGCGAAGCACAATACCAATATCTACTTCTGAAATCGATAATTTCCTGCTTGTATGTCAAAGTTCCACGCTTCAGTGCATCCAAGTAAATAACAACCGGCAGCGTGTTGCAAAATACGCTCAGCACAAACTGGGAGACAAGATTGGTATTGTCCCCAAAAGTGGCATCGTAATCAATGTACTTGCTAATACTGGGGTAGAGCACTTCAAACATGAACCGACTCCAGGCACCTTTGAACTCGGCTCGCATTCCTTCAGCGGTCAGTCTCCTATTACTAGGGTCTATGCCAAGCCAGGCCTTGCACCTATTTTGAAGTGCCTGAAATTCTTTTCCATCTTGACGTTTCCTGAACTGGGCGTACTCCACCATGCCATCAAAGTAAGCTTTTTCTTGGGTACCGTGCCACTTTATTATGGAGGATTGCAAGAGCAAAGTCTTTATGAGTTGCTGGGCGTAAATTTGGATATGCCTCTAGCATGCCATAGTTAGTGAAAATGGGAGAAAGGAAAACCAAGTGCTGCTTCGCAATGATTCGTAACAAGCGGGGTTCCAAGGGTTTTGTAGGGATCCCAAGGGACTCGGTCGCAAAATCCTTGCAGTCATGGAAGCTCGAATTGTAGGCGTGCCTAGCCTCTCTGGCATGTTTTCTCAATGCCGGAAGGTACCCGCGCGCCCTTTCCATAAGCCTATCACTGGGATACATTTGTACCAATTCAGAAAGCACCTCCTCATTCATATAGGAGAGCGCTTGGAATTTAGAAGAAACTGGATTGGTAGAAGGCCCAATGCCCGGTAAGAATCTCCTCTCGAGTTGCTGCCTGCGACGTTTTTCCTCATCATCTATTGCAAAAGTCAGTCAAATGTAGCTAATATTGGGTTTTCTTGGCTTAAATACATCTTTTCTCCATCGCAAGGCATTTCCCTATAGTTCTCATTGATGTAGATAGTATACGAATTCTCTTCTTTCCTAGTCTAACGTTGCCTCTGTCGTCAATCCACGTAGGGTAAGGATTGATTCTCCTACCCATAGTGCATGTATTTCCAAAGGGTTGATTTCGCTTTCAAAAGAGTTTTTTTGGATTTTTGGATTTTTGGATTCGGAGTGTGATGCCTTTTGAAATTGGGCGGTTTAAGGGGAATTCGTGGGCTTTTTATAATAAATTTTCATTGTTTTTAGATTTTGGATACATTCATAGATCTATCGAGAGAGATAGATATATCTGTCCCGGTAGATCTATCTGTCTCAGTAGCTCTATTCAAGAGGTCACGTGTGCACCTTGAGTGCGGCTTCCTACTAAAACGACTGGTCAATCAGTAAAATATATAGCTTACATTCAAAAAATAGGTAGTACATGAAGGAGTGAATGGAGCATGCAGTGCGCGTGGTTGCACAACTATTGCTTACTGGTCCCAAGCATTTGAATGTTACGCTGGTGTTGGTGTTCAACGTGCACCAGTTGACATGTGTGGGAGTAGACCGGGGGAGGAGCCCCGCGCGTGCATGGGAGGAGGCAGTATGAATAGTGCAGGGCCCGCAAGCGTCGCGCCTGGTGTGAACATTTTTTTGAGCGACGCTTGAGGTCACCCCCACAGACTTTGGGATTCAAATGCTGCGTGCACACTAGTGCGTTTAGATGGCATTTTCTCTCAACTTGGGCTAACGCAGGACCCTTCATAGGCCTCAGTTCTCTTCGCCATGCCGCCATGTTGAAGCAGCCGTTTTAGCAGCCAACTGAAATCAGTCCCTGTAAAAATGGAGCTCGCTAGCAATATTCTGGCGATCTACAGTAGTTTAGATGAAACTTCCACGAGAAAAAGATTTTAAAAGATAGAAAATAACAATATCCAATTAAATGCAAATAAAAATAATAAAACAACAGATTCTAGTCTATAATGTAAAGTTTTGTGCGGGTCATGATGCTAGTCGATGTCATTAAACCTCCAAGCCCTTGTTGGCCTGGGCCTCCTCATATCTGCGCTTGGCGATGTCAATCTCGCCGTGGTGCTTCTCAGCAAGCTCCTCAAGAGTCTGTCTCTTGGTCTCAGGAACAAGCATCGAAGTGAAGATACCAAGCAGCATGAACAGAGCGTAGATCTCCATGACGTGGTTGAGCCAGCAGTTCTTCTTGTCAGCGGGGCAGCCGTGGTTAATGAGGGGTCCGAGCACACACTGAGCAATAATGGCGCCAATCTTGCCAGAGGCAGCAGAGAGACCATGGGCAGTGGAACGGTAGCGGGTGGGGAAGATCTCACCGGGGACGACAAAGGTGGTCATGTTGGGACCAAAGTTGCAGAAAAACTGGGCAAGAACGTAAAGGGCAAGAAGACCGTGGTCGCCGAGCTTGTCGTAGGCAAAACCGATGATGCAGAAAATGATAGTAAGGATGACGAAACCACCAATCTGAATGGGCTTGCGGCCGATGGTATCAATGGTTGCGACAGAGGCCCAGTAACCGGGGATGGCACCAGCACAAGTAAGGATAATGTTGCCGACGCAGACATTGTACAGGTTGCGGTAAACGTTGTTCTGGCCAGCATAACCGATGGCACTCAGAATGACAGAGTTGTTCAGGGAAAGACCGTAGTAGGCGACATCGAGCAAAAACCAAGAGCCAGCAGTTCCAAGAAGAATCTTGCCGTGCTTCCACTGACCAAAGTGGGCCCAGAAGTCGGCCCAAGAAGCCTTGGGAGCAACGTACTCTTCACCGTCAACTGTAGTAGCTGCAGGTGCCTTGACAGAGGACTCGCTTCCATTGTTCTGTTGAATCTCGGCCTTTTCTTTCTTCTCAGCCTCCTCCTCGGCGATATCGACATCAAAGGTGTATCTAGGGGTTTCAGGAATGGTAAGTCTGAAGTAGAGGGCTCCAACGGCGGGAAGAGCACCCATTCCAATCAGAATTCTCCACATTTGGTCGATAGCCTTGATACAGTCGTGGGTGCATTCAGAAACGTTCTCGGCCTTGATAAGGGTATCCTTCCAGGCAACGACGCAGATGACGGAAACAATACCACCGAGGAGCTGGCCCCAACCTTGGTTGGCAAAGACAGCGCCCATGATGGCACCTCTCCACTTGGTAGTGGCAAACTCAGAGGTAATAATAGATGAAAGAGGGTAGTCACCACCGATACCGATACCCATAATGATACGCCAGAAAGCGAGGGTACCAACAAACATGATAGCGGGGGATTCTCCAATAATAGTCTGACCGATAGTAGCAGCAATAATAATCATGAGCTCGCTACCGTAAATCTTCTTACGTCCGACGGCATCAGCCAACCAGCCAAATCCGAGCTGTCCGATAACAGTTCCGACCGAAGTAGAGACCTTGATGAGGGTCGAGGTCGACGATGGGATATGCGCAGAGCCTCCGACCGAGGAGCCCCAGTAGACGTATGCAAACATGGAGGTTGCAATGTTAATGGCAAAGATATCAAACGAATCTGTCATGAAACCGATACCAGCAACGAGAATGGCCTTGATGTGAGTCCATCCAAAGGGTTCGCTATCAATCTGCTCGAGGGCAAGTCTTCGGCGCTCATAGGGATCTTGAATGTGTGCAAAGTCATTGACGTGATTCTTGAAGGCGGCGTTACCACCGGCCGTCATGTTATTTTCTGCCATTGTGTGTTGTTGTATTAGACTGATGACAAGATGTGTTGTTCGTCGACAAGAATGTCAATCAATCAAGAGAGGATGACTAGAGAATGTGTGTAAAGAGAGAAAAGTCTAATGAAAGAAAGAAAAAAGAGAGGCCTTAAAGCAGGAGGAGTCTGATATTTATATAACTCCAAGAGAAGTGAGAAGAAAGGAAGTCTTTTTTTTTTAAATTTTTTTTTTTTTTGTGGGCTCCGTATATCAAAAAAAGTGAAATTGGTATTTTTGTACCTAATTCTTTTTTTTAAATTTTTGGGATGATCATGTAAAATACTCAATGGGCGGCATAGTATATTTTGTTTTTTTTTTTTCTTCCGCATGAATAGATTTGGTCTTCAAGTTGTCGTGTGCGCTGTTACCTAATTGGGAGGTTTAGTAAATTGGGAGTTCCGAAGGGTCTTGGCTTTCACTCTCTGGCAGCACTGCGAGATATCGTGATACTGGTGATACGCGTTTAGAACAAGCCGGGGCCGGTGAGAATGCCAGCTAGTAGCTAAGAGGCAGCCAACAAGCCTTGAGCTCTTGGGCTCGTCTTTGCAATGTCAATCGCCCTGTCTTTGCATCTTCTTGGCTGCTTTCCTGGAGTATTGGCTTTTGGTTCTCGGTTTCTTTGGCCGCATGCAAAAAGCGTCTCAAGCTTTGTTCTGCCACGGCCTTGGCCGGCCCTCCCAATTACGAGCTCAGTGCGGTGCTAGCCGTGTATATGGCCCAATTAATTTCTAGCTACTTCGCTTTTTTTTCATTTTTTTTTTTATTTTTATTTTTCTCATTCAAGACAAGAAGACGCAGCGGCAGCATTTGAGTTTTTTTGCCTTCAAAGATTTCTTGGCCACCGGCCGCCATTTCCTTCATGTGCGTAGTGCGTTGCGGAACATCATTTCCTAAACAAGCGACAAAACAAGGATTGGCACGCGAGCAGTACTTGACTGGTGCAGCGCTGGGAGCGGTGGGTGGCCTTAGCTTTGAGCCAATGGGAGCGCAGTATCCAAACATATGGGTTGTTCTCAACTCACGACTGGCTCGAAGCGATGTCCTCACGCGCACGTGCGTCTTTTCCTTAAACGTCCAAAGGCTCTGAGCGGATATCATCGATCGATCAGCCTGAAATCAATGGCTGGCCGCACCGCCAGTGAAACTCAGCGACTCACCGGCCATGCAGCCGTTGAACCGAGTACTCAAGTCGATAATTCATTAGAATATTATCAAAGGGAAAAAAGTACCTAACAAAGGTAATGCTCGCGTGCGCAGACTATGCTCTCCCATTGGACAAACTCACAGGCATGGCTCTCTGCAGCAGCTGGGGCCGGCTCTCACAAGCCTTGAGCATTTCACATACCATGGAGAACATTGAACGAGTAAATTCAAATAGCTGCTTTTGGCAATATGTCGTGTGCGCAGCGAGCTTGAATTGTCGATAGCTAAGCGCTATCCAATGCCGTCTAGTATCATGATACCAGGCCCAGCCGGCCATGGTTTCTCCACGCGAAGGACAGGCCTGCTGAAGCAATAGCTAGCTTTGAAGCATCTCAACAACACAAATATTAGTGGCAACAGCTTCTTATTACCTCGGTTTCTCAAAGCATAAGACACTACTCGGCATTTACGGCAAACATTTGAATGCTAGCTACAAGTTATTACACCAGGCTGCCCATCAGCACTACTACTAACAGAGAGGATCCCAGCTCTTTGATAAATTGCTGATACCATAATAGTAGTAATGTTGTCCACAATGTCGCTAAAGATACTTGCAGATCTCGTCTCTTTTGTAAACCAGACCCTCTTCAATACTTCCCCATGTCGACCCTTCAAATGTTCAAGAGTTGGAGACAATTGATGTTGGCCGTCAACCTTTAAACTCAAGCGGTACCAACTGGCACTTGCGTCCTCCATCTAAATCTTCTGGGTGGCAACATCCTTGATTTGAGCCCGATAAAGTACTGAGTACGTCGATGTTAGTAGACAACACTGAAGCATGCGTGCATTGTAAAAAAACGTGGTCTCTCTGTCGACCACGGATTGGCCGATAAAAAGATGATAAAAAAAAAGTTTTTTTTACCTAGGCACAAAATTTGAAGCAAACTAAATTTTGCAATGAAGGCAGTACTTGAATTTTGTAAAAAAGCTTGAATTCATTTTTTTGCAAAGCGTAAACGGAACGGGGGGTCCGGATGCATGTTCCTGTTAACGGCGTTTTTTTAGCTCTTTTTTAAGCATACGCCATGTAAAAAAAAAAAAAAAAATATATATATATATTAAAATGCCCAGCTTTAGCGCTATAGCAGCACTTTTCGCTAATCCGCGGCCGTTAGCTCTGAACTATACGTGGTACATATGAGACGATATCCCAATGACGCTAGCTATAGCTGCCATGTATGGGCCGGCCGGAAAAACAGTGCCTAAATGGGGTCTTCTCTTATTAATGACGGGCAGCTCGGATAGTGAAAAAAAAGAGTGAAAATTTTTACTATAACAAAAGCTTCAGTGTTAGCACTTGCCTTGAGCGCTTTGAGCGTTGAAGCTTAGTAGCTATAGTGGGAAAAAAAAAAAAACTTTGTAGTAGTAATTCACGTGAGAGTCAGCCGCACACTTGTCTCCCAGTAGCACTTGAGCTTACTCCCCAACGACATCTGCTGGAGCACACAGATCTACAGCCTAGACCTCTATATAGATGAAGAATGCTACCTGGAATTGCTTGTTACGCTACTAAAAATGCTCAGACCCAAAAGAATTCAGGAACTCAGCTCAAAAAACCAAGGGCCCACGGCGTTTAAGAGCAGCATTGAAAGTAGTCATGACATATACACGCAAAGTACTGTACAAACGTACTGCAGGTGAAAGCTACATGTTTTTATGACTCAAGTAAGCGCTACTTGAGGGAAAATAAAAACAATACGCCCACGAGAAATAAAACAAAAAAAAACAAAAAAAAAAAGACGACATCTGGAAGTAATCGATCAACTTAAAAAAAACTATAATGATCTTTATTGTGTGTATTAATGTAGTCTACGAATTCTGCGCACCAGCTGGAATTCTATCAAACCTCTCTGATCACCTTTAGGCAGCAGGCAATGTATACATGTGAATTATTCAAGCAAATGCATGATGCCATCAATTTGATCTCTACGAAAGTTGCACAGTGTTTTGTCGTTAATTTCTATATTCTAAACATTTGAACGCAGCATAAATCTGTAAAACGTCACAAGAAGCTCAAATATACCATTGTTTCCTCGCGCATTGTAATATACCCGTCATGTGTATCGTCAACGAGCAATGTGACTAGTATTTGACCGGCCGTGCAAGTTATTGTGCTTGGTTTTTTTCGACGAGCAGTCAACCTTCAATGGACCAAAAACAATGCAACTTTAAAAAGGAAGTAGCCATATCGCACAAAGTGACAGTCAAAACCAGGGTACAAGTAGACGTCATGCTCCTCGTTCTTTGTTTGAATGAAATTAAGAATCTAAAATTGACATGACCTTGAACAAAAAAACTTCCTGAAGGGTTTTTGTGTACCTTGAACGTTGTAATCAAATGCTCTATCAAGTGTCAAGTGTCAAGTTCTAAGTATCGTGCATAGACTCTTGTTGCCAAACCCTAAATGCCGATATCTGTGCACGAGCTCTAGCAAGATCTTGAATTTTTAACTGAAATGCCTTAGCAACTTTGCAATGATTTTTTTCCTTTAAAACACAGCTCATTTGTTGTTAGTAACTCCTGCAATTGTTTCGTCGTCACTTTTCGTTTTTTACATAGCTAGAGCGTCTGCGCCAGAATTCTCGACGTTCTTTCTGTGTTGTACTATCAAGTTGTCATACTCCTCCCATACAACCTCCAAGCTCCTCCCAATCAAAATCCCCACACACACACACACATCAACTTGCTCAAAAAATTAATCCACCTAAGCTTCTTCTCGAGGATGCCTCCAGTGTTATTACAACCCCACACAATCGCACGCTGCCACCACCCATACCCTCCCCTTGACGTCGTCGACACCACCATACAAACGCAACGCAGAAACAAAATGTCTCAGCCGTCATCAACGCCGTCTAACCTCGAATCCGGGGAACCAGCCGGGCCTCGAGCCCTTCCTCCGCGGGTGCTCTTGCCGCTGCCGCCGTCACTCTCGCAGGACGTCCAGGCGCGGCTTGAAAAGAGCGACAAGCAGATTGCGGAGATATGGGCGAGGCTGGGCGCCTTGAAACACGATATCGAGTCGGAAAGTGGTGGAAGTGGTAGCGGTAGTGGCAGTACTAGTAGCTATAGTTCGGGCAGTACAATACAAACCACTTCGGCGAGTGGAATGGCAAGGACAACAGCTGCGTCGCCAGTGGAAACAATTGAGAGGGAGGATGAAGAGATGCCGTTGCAGGAAACATCGCAATCGCAACCGCAAACATTGAGCCAACGAGATCCACAGGACAAGCCTGTATCAACGTCGCCGTTAGGCCAAGCTGTCGATTTGACAGCTCAACATTTGCAAAGCCTCACTATAGACTGAACCCCATACCCTGATCTCCACTCACACACTCGCACTCGCTTTACAATGATTTACACGTACGAAGGAATATTTCCATTTTTTAGGTTTCATAATTTTCAATTCATTTATTTTTTTCATAAACCTCGTCGTTGTTACACGACATACGTGCTTTTCATACATAAACTACATGCTCCATTGAAGAAGAATGTTTAGTAGTTATTGTTGTAGTTGTTATTGTTGTAGTTGTTATTGTTGTAGTTGTTGTAGTCCTGGGGAGGAGCCTGATCGGGGGACCACTGGTTAGAGCCACCGTAGTGGTTATCGTAGGCCTGCTGGACCTGGTCCTGAGCCTGGCGCTTGGCCTTCTCGCGGTCGAGGAAGTCGAGTCCCTTGGTCTCAAACAGCTTGTCGACCTCGCCGCCGGCAATGCCAGCGAGCATCTCCTTGGCAAAGGCGTGCGAGACGGGCTGGCCCTCACGGCGCTGCTTGTCCTCAAAGACCTTCATCTGTGAAAAATGTTAGTTGCATGTTAGGGGGGAGTTGGAAGGGAAATGCGAGGTACGTACAGCTTCAAAGGAAGCGGCGCCGGCAATAAGTTCGTGGGAGAACTTGGACTCGTGGGTGTTGCCATCGTAGACTTCTCTGTGCTCATTGAATCCGAACATTGTGAATATGTGTGTGTTTTGTAAAGTTGTTGTAGTGAGTAAGGATTGGACAATTCAAGAGTACTTGTTTGTTGATGAAGATCGAAAGAAAGAAACAAAAGAGGGGGGAATTGGACTGGTTTTATAGTCGAACGGTGGTTTCGATTACTATTATTAATTTTTATATATCCTTGATTCATCGATTCGTGTTTGTGGTAGATGCCGAAACGTGTTACCTTCTTTGTTATTCCATACATAGTTTTTGTTGTTAAATTTGGAATTATGAAATCACTTCGTGGGGAGAACTTCATCAACTCCAATGCTGTGCAAGAACACAATTGGTCTTGTCAGGCGTTTATTCCAGAGCACTGCGATATATTTTATCCTTTGTAACGTTTGAAGTCTACACAGGGAGGTTGCAATACAAGTAGTCCGCCCTCAGAGGCGTCGTTACCAGTTGCTGCTCTCGAAGGAGCACATAAGGTATCAGTGATTCAGCTGAAGGGCTTCTCGACTTTGGTTGAAGTAGCTGCGCTAAAGCCGTGAGCTCATAATCAGTGCATGTTTCAATGGATCGGAAAAGTGGAGACACCGACGAGGCGAAGCTTGCATGGGTTTTGAATTTTGCCCCTTCATCCAGAGAAAACAAGACGGGAAGTATACTGTGGAAGTATGATTTTAAAAACGTGTATAGTGGAAAGCGCTCACTGATCAGTGTTTGTTGTGTTTTGTTCATTTTGGAACGATATTGTTTGAAGGGCGTGCCCCCAATGCGTGTCGCAATGCATACATGTAAGGCCAAGACAAGTCAAGCTTTGGAAGCGCTGCAGTGCGTACATGGAAAGACTTGGCATCCAGACATCGATCCACTACGAGTATGCACTATGTATACTAGCACAACGTGCACACATTGCACGGGTAGTCGGTATCGTGGTATGCTACAAAGACCACTAGAGTTGATTCAACATGATCAGCCGATTGGTGTCTGCAATAACGATTCTTCAATTCTCACATCTTGTCTATTTTTGATGTTCTGGCTTCTTTTATTTCTCAACACTGAAGTGCACACACGTATTATGAAACTAAGCCATGCATGTAAAGTATCTTTTTGGGGAGAGTACTATTAAACTCTCAACATTTCAGGTCTAGGCCAACGGTGGCGCACGGCGTGGGGAACTCGAAGGCGGAGCTGTAGGGCGTTATAACTATAATTACAAGGCTGATGGAGGCTGTTGGAGGCTGATGGAGGCTCATCTTCCGAAGCTTTGAACCGTGAACGGCCGGTGTACACAAAGGCGCCTTGAATTTATTGCTAGCCGAAGTACTCTTGTTGTTATGGCAACTACGCCACTAGCCAACCACACACATTATGAGCTTAGCCTTAAACTAGGCGGAGTACCAATGACATCATTATCATTGTTCCTAGTATGCGCAGAGCATTTCAGGTAAATTGTATGGTAGCAGCACTGAGCACAGCAGTTGTAGAAAGTGTGCTGGTATACAGCAGTACACCTGAGACTAGTGAAAGAAATTCAAGTAGGCCCGGTAACTTGTGACTTATAACTTATGACTTGTGCTCAATCTGTAAAATGACTCTTTGGAGAATGACTGATCGAGGCATCATGTGACTTGATATAAATTGCAGTTTCGCAGATATCTGGAGCCATTACTGTGATGATAAGAAGTGACTAACTTCACGTGACCATGATAGTAGAGCTCTAGCCTACATACTCATCTCTAAGCCCACGCACGTGTAGGCCTTGAGCTCCGCCGAAATCCACAGCCAAGCCCTGAAATCGATTCAGTAAACACAAGCAGCCGAAACAAAAAAGCAGAGAAGAAGTGAATAAAGCTTCTTCTACATGGCATACTCATTGAATTGCATAAATACCCTTTCATATCCCCTATAATTGTTAGAGTTTCTTCTTCTTTATCTGCATCAATAAACGTCGATTCTTACTTTTAACCCTCATATATATATAAAATCCTTCTGATACTACTATCACCAACCGTCTTCTCTAACCTATCTCACTCTCTCTGGCTCTTGTAAAAAGATCACAAGCTAACTTTTTTTCCCTCACCTCAATTCAACTCTAGTTGTTGCACGAGTTTGGCAACAACTATCTCATCACCGCGTTTTAAAGCTTTAGAGGGACCGCCCAAGGTCTTACCTAAAGTTGTCAGCCCGCAAGCACTCGAACACTAAACTTTCTAGTCTCTTCGTGCAGCCGCAACAAGCTTTGGACTCGCACCGTCCTTCTTCGCTACTTCAAGCCCCCACCACCGGCCTTTTGTTTACCTCAAAAGTCCACCCCTTCCCAACCCCAAGCTTACAATGCTATCATACGAACGCTTACACCTCGTTGCCCTCCTTGAACCGCACTATAGCAGGTTCACAAGGAGCTGCTGGCCCTCATTTATATAAGGATCTTTTCGATGGCGATCTGCCGCAGAACAATGTTGAGACACATGCCTTTGATGATACCTCCCCTCCTGAGTTGATGGCGAGCGGTAGCAGTGTGGTTGATTCCAGTACTACGCCGACATCGACGCTGACTACGCCGTTGCTGCGGGACCACCACCCGTGCAACTTGGTTGTAGGAAGCCAGGAATTTGATTTGAATGAGCTGCTTTCGCAGCCCATGTATGACTGTGCGGACAACGCCTCTGTTACTACCACCGCTACTACTACTGCAGGCGCGAGTTCCCCACGCTGGAACTCTCTTTTTGCAGTCGCAGAGGAGACGCCGTCGCCCCTCTTTGCTTCCGAGCAGCACAAATCTTCAGTCCGTCCCGCAAAGCGACAGCGTTGCACTGAGGACGACAACGAGCCTGACTTTGTCTCCAAGCGAGTCAAGCCGTCCCATGCGGCATTGCTCTCTCCCTCCCTGTCTCCCTCTCCGTCTGCTCCCGGCCGTGGAGGAGACCGCAAGGCCGAGCGCCGGGCGCGCAACACTTTGGCGGCACGCAAGTCCCGTGAGAAGAAGCGCGAGCGGCTTCAGGAGCTGGAGGACCGAGTGGCCGAGCTGGAGATGCTCAATACCAAACTGGCAATTGAAAATCAGTTTCTTCGGGAATTGAGGCAAATGCCCAAGCGCTGAGTCTTTTTTTTTTATTTTTTTTTCTTATTATTCTCATTATTCTATATATTTTCTAGATACTTCCTTCATTTTTTTTTCTTTTCTTTAAATGCTGGTAATTACAATTTTATATTGCATGAATCTCAATGCTCATCAATGGTATACCAATACAAGATCCAGTAAATGGGCATATCAAACAAGCCTCTTTCTGTAGCATTAGCGTCGCCATGTCTTCTTCCTTCCTTTCCTTGTTCTGCTTCTTTGACTACCAGTAGTGTTCGTGGTTGTTCCTACATCCCAAACCAGAATTGCCCGTTATGGTCCTAAGACCTTAACGAAGTCAACGCAGCTCTGTATAATGGATCTATTTCCCCTTCTCAAGCTCAGATCCCCTCAAACGACGCTCTCAAAATTATAGACATGTAACACATGTAAGAAAGTGTCCGTTGCTCACTCCTCCAGGTCTTGTGTCTCCTTGATCCATGCACATTTTGAGTCAACTTTAAGCCCCGTTCGGAACTTCTGCTTACTTCAATGGTACTTCGTGAATATCCCTATCTACGCCTTTTTAAAGATTGTAGGTTGTTATACTTTCTAAGTTGAGACTTAACACAACATTAATTGGTTGCATGTGTAGTTCTTGAATAACCTCTATTAACTTGTGCCTAACACACGTTGCTTTTACTAAAAACTCAGCTTCCTCTTCTTTATTGCTTTCAAAGTTGATTTACATAACGCCTTTTTTACACCGATTAGGAGCTTTGAAAGCCAGCTGCTTCTTGCGCTTGACTTGAGTTGTATCGACTTGCCCGGATCTGGTTTGAGCTTTTCGATCGTTTTGGTGTTCATCAACCTTTTTCGAGTTGGTAATTGATCGGAGGGATTCAGCGTGAAGATTGTTTCACTAACGTCCACGTATAGCAATTCACCACTTGGGGTTCTGTCACCATGTCTAGGTAAAGGCTGATTCATAAGTCATAATATTTCATGGCATGCCAACGCTGAGCCCTCTAGGCTATCTTGTGGTAGCTATAATTATTATAATTATTTCACCGTGTTTTAGTTCTTATTCTTATATATATCAATTTGATTATTTTGTACTAATAGAAGGAATGCAAGCCTAATATAAGACTTGGAAGGTCCTTGTTCTACCACTCGTGTATTTCATCGCCTTCAGCAGTAAGTGATGCAAGAGCGTTTACTTCACGATCGATTGCTCTGCGTTCTCTCTCACTGGTGGGTTCCTCATACTAGTACCATGTATCGGACATAGAGTCTTCATCTGACGACACTTCAGTAGTAAGTGATGCAAGAGCTTTCACTTCACGATCGATTGCTCTGCGTTCTTTTTCACTGATGGGCTCCTCATACTCCGCCCATTGTTCGGGCATGTCGTCCTCTTCTGACGTTGGTTCCTCTTCCATCTCGTAATCAAACGCTTTTTCTTCTATTTTGTTGGCGGGGGACAGGGTACGCGCATGCCACTTATTGAAGTCCACCATCATGTCTCTAAAGGCCTTTGCACAACGTTCACGGTCTGGAGGCCCAGGCTTGCACGTGGTTTTCCTCAAACGCATTCCCTTTACTCCCGGATATATATATGGGATATGGCCCTCAATGAACGCACTTCTCATCAACGTTACCTCGTATTCCGACTCGTCGTCCACGGCTTTCATAAAAGCGTTTGCAACTGCAGCTGAGAATTCGAGAGAACTGAGATCGTGACCTAATGCCCTCATTTGAGATCTCAAACGTTCATCCATCGGTGTGGCGAATCGAGCACCAAAGCGCAGGTATAATTGTCCAAAGCATGCCGTTCTTGTTTCGGGGATTGTTGGGTTCACGCGTGGACCAGCTAAACCCTGAACACGGAATTTGTATGGCTCTGAATTCGGAATAAACCTTGTAAGTCTATTACTGGAGTTGAACTTTGGAAGACCTTTCATAGGAATGTATTCAAACCCCTTGTTTCTGTAAGCTGGGATAAGTTAGCATATATCAAATCATAACGGGTACCCAAAAAAAACGGAGTTCATGGGAGATACATACCTACTCTTGCCACATCCTCAACAAGGTGTTTGGTGACATCAAGAGTTTTGCGATTTGGAGGCGAGTTCGAGCGCAAAAATGGAGAGTAAATGTCGTCAATTTCTTTTGCTAAGACACGAAAGTTGCTCGGGGCAAACTTGGTTTTCCCGCGCATAGCTAGAGCTTCACGTAGAACTGCAACACAGACGTGAATATCCTCGATGTACATTCTATACATGACGAGATCATGTACATGATGGTAGATTTTGAGATTCAACGCGTCTGCCTTACAGATTTGTTCGAAGGTAACCGCGAAGGAATGTGGCAGCACGAACTGAAACCGGTTGTCCTTGCCAGCTGCTGCTTGTGCCGAGACTCGTAGCGATTTCACTATCTCGTCATTGTCCCTAGGGATTATGAATTCTTCATCATAGGATACCGCTGCCATTTTTATTTTTTCAAAGACGTGAACTAAATTTGCAGAGTGAACAAAAAAAAAAATCGCGTCCAGGTGAAAATATATATAGAATGGAAAAAACGAAACGCGAAACTCAAGTTTCCAGGGCTAGGCCTAGCGAGAGTTGCGCGCTTCAAAGCACATAACCGCGGGGGAATTATTCTGAACTTCATTAAGAACGCGTTTCGGGTTTAGGGTTTCCAGCTTGGCCTCGCGTCGATTGAGATCAATTAAGGTCGCGTCGACCTCCAAATGGCGTTTCCAAATCCATCTCGTCACCTGGCTGGCCATGCTTAGATAGAAAGCTTTAGTCATGAACGAATTTCTGGAGATTCTGTTGGCTGCTAAAACGTCCGATGCAATATAGTTTAGTTGATATGTAAGAAGATTAAGAATAAACAGCAGATGGACTTCCTTGAACTCGAGCAACGTTCTCACTAACGTTCATTGATAGATTCGTATTTATAGGTAATGTAAAAGCCTTCACGGTGAATATCGGCACTTTGTGCCAGTTGGGGGTTCTGCCGTTACTGCATCTGTATTTCTGGCCAAAGACTAAAGTTTACTCTTGCGTTGTGTCCTGACTTCAAATGCTTACAAGCCTCTGTGATTTGTTGTGTGCCACTACAATTATTACAGATATTTTACTATTTTATTTTTTACAAGAAATTGGCGCTATATTCAAGGCTTGGAAGGATTTTAGCCCCACCAATCGTCATCACTTTCGTCTCTTCCAAACACCAATTTGTTGTAGAAGGTGTTTAGAGATATCTCGCCTCGTTCAGCAGCAAGCAAATAAAGGAGCACCTCTTTTTCTTCTCCAGTTGAATTCTCAAAAAGGTCCCTCAATTCAGCGTCACTTTCCAGTTGCAAAGATCCAGCGTCACCATTGCTCCTCGTTTCCAAGTCTTCTGCCTCGTATGACTTTTCCTCTGGGCTGTAAATCACGCGTGCATGGTAGTCATTGAAATCAGTCATCAGTTTGGTAAAGGCCTCTGCGGCAGCTTTACGGTCTGGAGGCCCGGTCAGAGATGTCTTGGTGCTGGTTCCGCTGGCTCTGGGGAACAAATATGGGGCGTGGCCCTGAAGAAATGCACTCCTCATTAGTGGGGCTCCGTTCCTCGTGTCGTCGATGGTATTCATGAAACCGTCCTCCAAAGCAAGTGAAAATACAGCATGACTGACGTCCAAACGTAGTGATTCCAACTGGGCTTTCAAACGAACATCCACCGGTGTGGCGAATCGATCGCCAAGGCGCGGGTATAGGTCTCGAAAGTGTGCTGTTCTTGTTGCCGGGTCTGCTGGGTTTACCCTTGGTACACCAGCCTTGGTTTTGACATTATGTGTATATGGGGCTGAATTCGGCATAAACGTTGCAAGTTTGTCTCTGTTGTTAAACATTGCAAAATTTCTCAAAGGCTCATAGTAAAACCCTTGGATATGAAAAGCTGTACTAAGTTAGCACATGTAAAAAAAGCGTTAGCCCATGGGGAATGCATGCCTATAAATGCTGCTTCTTTAACAAGAAATAAGGTGTCTTTGAGGGTGCTGCAATCTGGAGACGAATAGGATCGTAAAAATGGAGAGTAAATGTCGTCAATGCTTTTGGCCAAGACATTGAAGTCGATGTTCGAGCCAATATACGTCCCGCATCGAGCCAAAGCTGAACGTAGAACCATAACACATATGTGAATGTCTTCGACGTACATTCTATACAGGATGATATCGTGGACATGATGGTTAAGCTTGAGGCCCCATTTGTCTGCGATGGCGCGCTGTTCTTCGGTAAACGCAAAGGACTGTGGGAGCACAAACTGAAGCCGTTCGTCCTTGTCATTTGCTTTTTTTGCCAGGTCCTGTAGTTTGTCGATTACCAACGCACTATCTCTAGGGACAGTAATTCTGTGCTTGGACGATTTTTTCTTGCCCATTGTTTTGATTTAGAGTAGATTTGTAGAATGAAGAGAAAGATATGGCGTTCCGGGGAAATATATATAGGTTGTAAGTAGCTGAACACGACACTTTTAGAGCTAGGCCCCGTGGTTGTTTTGCGCTTCAAAATATGTAAACATTGAACATTCCTTTGAAACGCGTGAGTCGACATGCCATGTGGATGGAACATTGAAGTTAAGGTTTGCAGTACTAGTCCACAGGCATTCAGCCTCGCGGCGTTAACTTCGAGATCCATCGATACTGTCTCCAAATCACTTTATAACGGCACCTTCAAAATATTGTATTGCTGGCCACGATCTAAAATATACGTAATACTTACATGTAAATACATGTATAACTTGAAAACTTTGGTTTGCCTTCAAATGTTACCAATTGTGTCTGAACGTTTACAGCCGTGCAATTGCTGGACAGGATGTGTAGAATAAAAGGGCAGGGAAATTTGAGTACTGATTAGAGCTCGTGAGTTACATGTGTAATAGAATTATGTAACATAGTAATCAGTGTAAACAACAGCGTGAGTTCTGGAATCAAACTACGTACAATATGTGCAATTATTTGAGTTGGATCCATGGAACTTCGCTATTGAATGCCAATGCCGGTGCCATGTGTATTGTCATGAATTCAACAGAAGTAATAGTTTCCAACTAGAAAAGAACAGAAGCCAAAAAAACAAAGGCGCAAAAAAAGGGCAGCTGCCAATATTCACATCAATTGATATCTGGAGCGATGTAGCCTAGGCCTCATTGCAAGGCTGAAAATAAAAAATATTGTGCTTAGTCAACAATGTGTACAACGGGTCACTGTGCATTGTCGTCACCGGTGTGTACTCCAATTATGCATGGTTTCCGATTGAGATCTGAACCCTCAACCCTGCATTTCCGGGATTACCCTCCTGTGGGACCTTACCCTTTCCTCTAGAGCTCAGGCCCTAGCTCAGTATACGGCCCAAGCTGGACACCAGAGGCCTTTACATTCGTTCTCTCATGACAGGGTAAAGCCCGATTGTCGGTGTCTATCATATCGATAGTAAACCTAGATGTCTAGCACTCTTACCTTCTATGTGTACTTTACCTAAACCGATAGCTTACAATTACATATATGTATACATAGTTCATTCTGTCCCATTGAGTCCCAAGTGCTCAAGTGCTTACAGTATTCTGTTGTTGCATCTTTTATAGTGGCCAACATGCATGGTTAGGGTTTATGTGCTTCTGCGTATCGCTGCGTATCTTTGTCACCCCCATGGACCCCCTTTGCCTTTCCCATGTACTATGTACTACTAGTTCAAGCTCCTCGTATACGCGTGGGAGCCATGCATGACTGGTGCTTACATAATGGTTTCATATCCAGCCAATGACGAGCCGCGAGCGAAACGACGCTTGTGATTTGCCGATATGATAGTGAAAAAACCCAACGCGCCTGTCCCGCTTTGGCAGTCGCTACTCATGGGTTTCCACTTCTGGCGGTTGCACAGCTGGTAAAACGTTCGGTGGATTATTCCGCTACTAGTACTATTGATACTATAGCGCACTCTGGTCTCTTTGCTTTTTTCTTTCTTTTTTGGGCCTGTCAAACAAAACAAGCACTAGTGCTGCATGTAGCAGGAAATCGATATCGCGATCACCAATCGATTGCCGATAACTAAAAAACCCAATTACCACCAATTACACAAATCTGAGTACAGCTTGCTCAGGCTACCCGATATCTAGAGTTGAAAAAAAAAAAGAATATAAACACCGGGTTGTCCGCAATTCTTGAATCTTCTTTCGTTCTCTTTTGCTTACTGTTCTGGCGATCCTCTTCCACTGCAGACTGTGGATATCATCTCACACAAGCGCTACTGAATACATCCATATCTCCAACTCAACATGTCTAGTTCCGCAGCCACTACCGCCGGACTGACCGGCGAAGGAACTGGCGGCGACTCGCTTGTAGTCGACTTCAACTCCCAATTCGAACTAGCAAACATGGTCTGGATCATGATTTCCTCCGCCCTTGTCTGGATCATGATTCCAGGCGTCGGCCTCCTCTACTCGGGCCTGTCGCGTAAAAAGCACTCCGTCTCGCTGCTGTGGTCTTCAATAATGTGCGCGTCCCTCGTCGCCTTCCAGTGGTTCTTCTGGGGCTACTCGCTCGCGTTCTCGCACTCGGCCGGCAAGTACATTGGCGACTTGAACAACTTTGGTCTCATGAACGTGCTGGGCGCCCCCTCCGTCGTGGCGTCCGTCCCCGACATCCTGTTCATGCTCTACCAGGGCATGTTTGCGGCCGTCACCGGCATGATTATGATTGGCGGCGCCCATGAGCGTGCCAGACTCGGACCCATGATGCTCTTTCTATTCATCTGGTTGACCATCGTCTACGCTCCTATTGCCTGCTGGACTTGGAACCCCGCTGGATGGCTCGCCAAGCTCGGCGACCTTGACTACGCCGGTGGCGGTCCCGTCCACATGGCCTCCGGTGCCGGTGCCCTCGCCTATGCCCTCATCTGCGGTAAGCGCCACGACCCCGATGCCGAGTCCAAGGGACTGCCCATGTTCAAGCCCCATTCCGTGACCTCTGTCGTCTTTGGCACTGTGTTTCTGTGGTTTGGCTGGTTTGGCTTTAACGGTGGCTCCACTGGCAACGGTACCATCCGCGCCGCTTACGCGTTTGCCAACACTAACCTTGCTGCCGGCGTCGGCGCCATGACATGGCTGTTTGTCGACTACTTCCGCTACGAGCAGCGCTGGACCACGATCGGCATGTGCTCCGGCGCCATTGCTGGTCTTGTGGGCATCACGCCTGCTGCTGGTTTCGTGCCCATCTACTTTGCAGTGCCCATTGGCGTCATTACGGCGATTGCCTGCAACTACGCGACCTCGCTCAAGCACCTTCTGCGCATCGACGACGGTCTCGACGTCTTTGCGCTCCACGGCGTCGGCGGCTACGTGGGCTCCATCCTCACTGGTCTTTTTGCCGCCGACTACGTTGCTTTCCTTGACGGTACGTCCATCAAGGGCGGCTGGCTCAACCACCACTGGAAGCAGCTGGGCTACCAGCTTGCCGGCGGCACGACCACCATTGTGTACAGCTTTGGCGTCTCGTGCATCATTCTGTTTGTCATGAACAAGATTCCCTTTATTGCCCTGCGTCTTGACATGGAGAAGGAGCAGCTGGGAACTGACCACACTGAGATTGGCGAGACAGACGACGCTTTTGACTGGACCCAGGGCACCATCCAGGGCAGCCTCAGCGACGCCAATGCGTCTCCACTCGGTGTTGGCGCGGACCCTGCCACTCCCACTGAGAAGGTTTAAGAACATTTTAAATTATTGATTGCATGTTTTTTTTTCTTTTTCCCTTCTTTTTGCTTCCAAATGTTTACAGATGTTCTCTTTTTCCTTTATGTAGTCTTTTAACCTGTTTCAAATCAATATTTGAGATAATAATTAATACTCGTTCAAACGTTTTTACACAATATTACATGTAGGTTCAAGTTGGTAGTGACTCGGAAGACGCCGAGAGAGCGGGCCCCTGAGGTCTGGTTCAGACCCCTGAGAGATACGGTGAAATAAGAAACCACGCACGTTGATTTTTGATAAAAGTACCCAACATTGCCGGCTTAGCTATACGCTTGGCTTTGCGCTTGGCTTTACGTGCTTGGTTTCCACCGAGATTGATACAAGACAAGATTTGCTCGACGCGTGAGTCAACTGTACTTACGGCATGTAGTCTCGGCGATAACTCAAAGCTGTTGATTGAATTTTCAAATTTAAAGCTACTGGTAAATACATATTTGGGCTATTGCGGTTGTGGTTTTTGATTTGCTCAAGATTGTGTGAAACTTGAACTGATAAAAAAAAAAAAACCAAGGCCATATGAAATGATTTATAATACATGAAAAAGCCCAATTCAACTTGTCGTTGCGGCGTCACCTATAGTACTATCCATGCCTTGTTGCAATACGTTGGATGTTTTATAACATGCCATCTACCTGTGTATTGTGGTGTGAGAATCACGGCTACTAATACCAGTTGACTGGCATATGTTCTCAATCACTAGCTGAATAGTATTCACTCGCTACATGGCTACTACTGGCTACATAAGAGTAGCAATAATGTTAGTTTTAACATCAAAACAACCACCGATGATCAGCAACATGGTACAGTAGATTTGAATGGGACTGAGCTCAGATCCGGCCGAGTCCTTTATTTTATTTTATTTTATTTTGGCTTTTCACTCCAAGCGCTGGACTCAGTGGCAAACATTGAAGCCTTCAACGTAAATTCACTGAGCTTGACCATCCGGCAACTTGTAGCCCAGAAGAGAGCTCGCTTAATCGGCCACTCGTAGCGCGCAAAGATAAGGGAGTGTTTTTGAATTTAGGTACCAATCTACAAGTACACAAGCATACAGTCATGCCTGCCAGTACTATGTACTACATACAATGTACAGTACGTACTAACGTCTCTGCTTAATGGACGATCAGCCGATAGTATGTGCCACGAGTGTAGCCAATCATGGACTGAAGACTCACCCACGCGTGTGTCCCTTTTATAATAGAGCGTCACATGACTGACTGGCACTCTTTTCTACTACTACTACTACTACTACTCAAGTGCTACCTTTGAGTAGGACGGTGCCAGATCGCGACCATAAAACACTCCAACCATGTACTTCTATGAATTGGTGGCACTAGTGAGCCCCAACGTAACAAATTTAAGTCTTGGCATTTCGAAGGTTTTGGACCCAAGACACACACGGCTGGCATTGGCCCCTGTTCAATTGATCATTATGTAATAATAATAATAAATCATTATGTATGTTAGTAATATGTATTGGTATCTCTGCCGGCCGATTGACGCCGTTAATGCCGCGTCCTTTTCAGCACATGGAACTTGCAACATCGATATCATGATACTAGTTAGTACTAGTAGTAGACAACCAGGGCACTAGTGAATTTACGCGAGTTACGCAGAGCGCTCAGTGTGTACGCATTTTACAAACAACACACAAAACACTCTGGGTCCTTTTATAGTGGTGGGCCCTCATACTAGTAGTCAACTGGTACTAGTACTAGTACCTAGGTGGAACCGTTTTTAGCAAGCGGCGCCTTAAACGAGATCAATGCGTTTTGTATGCGCAGCTAGTGTTAGGTCCGCCGGCCGATAAGAAAACACGAAAAAAAAAAAAGAATTTCTTATCTTTCGATTACATAAGAAACTCAAATGGCTCGCTAAAAAAAAAACAACAACATTTGAACGTAAAGTTAACGGTTGCAACAAAAAAATCACTAATATTGAATCACCAAAAGTCTGGGGCAAAATACACAGTATACGGAGTCCAATGACATGTGAAAATAGAATTGAACTTTGGAATTGATTAATTCAAGGATCAGTTGATTCTCTTGGCTCGCTTGGAGTAAGAAGCAAACAACTTTGAAGCTAGCAAAGCAACAATCTTTGGATACTATGAAGCCTCACACGAGCCTTACACTGTTAACTACGAGACCACCAGTTGACACAGCTGACCTTCAAGTTGCAAATGGGCACTTGGCAACCATTGACCGCAAGTAAAACCACAGTCAACGCGTACAGCTGTTAGCAACTGGTCTCACAGATGCCAAAAAACAAGCACCAAGATAAACACTCAAGATAAACCCCCTAGATAAACATTTGATCATCATCATGCACACCAAACCCAGCGAGGGGTCATCTGAACAAGCGAATTCAGCGTAAGTTAATCTGCATCTATACTACACAATATTGGGGGAATAAAAAGGAATGGACAACTTTCAAAACTTTGAACACTCAAGTGCTGTCCACTTTATAACAGAGTCGCAGTATTCAAATGTTAATGATTATCGTAGCCTCGGTGCTCGCTTGCTTGCGTTTGGATACAGTGAAGGCAAAAGAGGACTATAAAATAAGGTGTGTTTAAAAAGGGGCACTTGAGAGAACGTGAGAGCGAAGGGAAATTCGAACATTCAGTACATACAATCATATAACCTTTTTGGGAAATCTACAGCACGAGTCCCGTATTTTTATTGGAATGGACCTTAGATTGTTTCTAAAGTACTACTACTGATAACTGGAATGAAAAAAGTTATTGAACTACATATTAAACCCCATTTGAGGGGAAATACAATACAAACTAACTTGACGATCATCAGCGCAACCAACGAATTCCAATCACGTTAACTAATTAACTGTGTCTTGGACATCTTGGCGCTTGCCGCTAAAACGTCTGATTGAGTGCAAAAAGCTTAACAAGAATAAGAGTAACGAGAATAACATACATTACATGCATGGGATTGCAATATCTGACTTTCGAATCAAATGTTCAAGAAACTGTCTGGAACAAAATGCTAATGACTAAACACTGACCAATATTTATTCAGCAGACCGACTCAGCAATATGATTCCTCCCAACTCGAACAAAATTAACCACCATGAATTATTTCCAAATCATCGTCACATAAAGACACTCAATACACCGCCAAAATGATTGAAATCGTTGTGAATGATCGGTATGCAAAAACAAACAAACAAACATCCAAAAACAACGAGATTAGCTAAGAAGTCTTGGGCTTTCCCTTGGTTTTTTTTTTATTTCGGTGTTTTGGTCTTTAGCATTGCCTTATGTTTTTGTTAACTAACACAGAATCGCGGTAACAGAGTAGGAAAGAAAGTACGGGTCAAGGTAAGAAAGCAACTAATGAATTATCAGACAGCCTAGAACTGTAAAAACATTATACAAATTTGTGCTGCCGAAACTAACGCTTGCTTAAGTGCTTGCCAGACGATACGGTGGGCGATTTTAAGAAAATGCTGGCTGCCATTATCGGAACCCCAGCAGAAAAGATAGGTAAGTGCACAAGTCCCTCTCTCCCTAACTTGCTTGCAGCGGTGGTAGAGGTTTTTACTGACTGAAATCAAGTGCTCAAGAAAGGATATACGACTTATAAGGACCACATCACGTTGGCTGACTATGAGATCCACAACGGCATGAACCTTGAGCTCTACTACTCATAAACGCAAAAATCAAAACATGACTGTGATTTGTCAAATAATGAGGTCTTGATATATATTTATCTTTTGGAATTATGTACAAAAATAAGAAGGAATGGCTGTTATCTCTTGTTTATCCACGCTCCGTACTGTTCTCAATGTCCCGCATGGCCTCGGGGCTCTCGGTCTCACCGTACTCAATGTACTCTTGGATCTTCTTGATGTACAGGTTTCCGTCGACGGCAGCGCGCGGGTATCCCTTGAACGTATGCTTGATCAACGGCGCAGTCTGACACGCATATGGCTTGAACTAAATCCCATCCTCGTTAGCATCGACTATATGGAAATGAAAAAAAGCACCACACGATATACTTACGTCTGTGCTAGAAAGCCCAGCGGGCACCTTGTAAGTTCGGACTTTCTCCCAGTTGATTGTGTACTTTCCATACGCCGTGTGCGAGCCGATACCAGACGATCGCGTTCCCTTGTAGAAGTTCTTGTTTCCCTGTTTTGAAGTGAGTGGGTGGCGCTTGGAACCGGTCTTGAGGGTGCCGTAGAAAAGCGTGCCGTCCTTGTAGGTCTTCCAAGGTCGCAGCAGGAAGTTCGTCTGAGTAGGTTTCATTGTTGCGAGTGGTGGACTGTGACGCTCTTGATGGGCAAAAGGGAGATGAACGATTGGTGGCCTTGAATTTTTTTTTTTTCCTTCTTGTGCGAGGTGTGAGTGGGAGAAGGAAAGTGCGGATTTTGAGAGTCACGTGAACTGGACTAAGCTCTGGGCTTTGATCTCGGCACTTTAATTCCAATTCTAAATTTTTTTTTTTTTTCCATTCCTGAATGCGACAAGCACCAGGCTAACCGACACAAATGACCAACAACAAACGGATTCTGCTGATCGATTCGTACGACTCGTTCACGCTTAATCTCTCCACGCTCATTCGAAATGTAATTGAAGCTGAGGTCGTCACTATCCACAGCGATTCCGTTGCGCCCGAGGTTCTCATCAACCGCTATTTACCGTTGTTTGATGCCGTTGTGATTGGGCCAGGCCCTGGATCCCCCGACAACCCGGCCGATGTCGGTGTGCTGCCGAATCTCTGGAAGTTGGCAGAGGATCAAGTGCTGCCCATCTTTGGTGTTTGTCTCGGGTTTCAGAGTTTGGTGTTGGCGTTCGGCGGCCAGATCGAACGGCTTCCTGAGCCTAAACATGGGCAGGTCGATTACATCAGACACTCGGGGAATGACATTTTTGAAGGGCTCAGCGAGCCCGTTGAAAGCGTACGATATCATTCACTGCACGCAACAATGCCCACTGCGGCCCTTGCGAAGGAAAACCCCATTGTTGCGCTGGGCTGGACCACTGACGTGCTTGGAGACGCCACCACCGAGATTCTGATGGCTGGCAAACACCAAACATTGCCTTTCTGGGGTGTCCAGTACCATCCTGAGTCAATCTGCTCTAAACACGGCGACACGGTGCTCAAGAACTTTTGGGACCTGGCTTCGCAGTGGTTATGCGACCATAACCGAGTCTCGAAAGCAGACCCACTGGTGTTTCAAGAGCTCCTTCATCTACACAGCATCAAGCCAGAACCATTCCCTCGGAACACGCCTGCTTCTCCATCTCAAAAAGGCGTTGTAAACTTTGAATCTGTCGACTACACAGTGTCTACGTCGCAGCTCGCTGTTGATATATGCGAAGAGCTTACCAACCAGAAGCAGCACTTTACGCTTCTCAATTCGGCGGCACATCCTGGCCGTTGGTCAATAATCGGGCTTATCGATCCTGGCTCAACAACCTGCATTACTCATTATATCGGCAAGCCCGAGAGCGTGTACGTCAACAAGTACCAATCCGCGCCCTCTGAAATTAAGCTCGATAGCTCGGGCATCTGGGGGTACCTCTCTCGGTATATGGCGCCCAAAATCAAGGCCTTTAGCAATGTCCAAAATACAATCGATGCTAGCTTCTGCGGTGGCCTCGTTGGATACTTCAGCTACGAGGTGGCTCAACATAAAAATCCTACTAGCATTCTCAAACCAATCACCAGGCAGGATGAACCGTATCCCGATGTAAATCTGGTAGATATTGAGCGCATGATTTTACTGGACTCAGAAACAAACAAGGCATATGCTGTTTCTCTCATCGACGAACGAGGAAGCCAATGGTTCAAGGATATCTTGCAAATTGTCCACTCCACGCTGGCTGCACCCACTAGCAAGCTTGATATTCCTCCCTCTTGCTGCGAGTACTTTGGAGGAGAAAAGCCCACAGTTGAGTTCCCTAACAAGGAAACGTATCTTGCCCGGATATTAGAATCCCAAGAGGAGCTCCGCGCTGGCAATTCCTACGAGCTATGCCTCACGGCCCAAACCAAAATCACCATGCCCGCGCCTCAAGGTCGCATGTCTCCCTGGGATTTATATAAAGTTCTTTTCAAGCGCAACCCTGCACCTTACTCGTGCATGATGGACTTTGAGGGCGCAACGTTGGTGGGATCGTCACCAGAAAGATTCATGTCGTGGAACCGGCAGGGCGTCTGTGAATTTCGACCAATCAAGGGTACAGTGAAAAAGGGGCCCGAGGTGACCACCGAGTCAGCGTCTGCGATTCTCAATTCACCCAAGGAACGCGCTGAAAACCTCATGATTGTGGACTTGATTCGACATGATTTAAATACGCTACTCAGCAATGTGCGGATGGACAAGCTTATGGGCGTCGAGGAGTACGAGACCGTGTACCAACTTGTGTCTGTGATCAGAGGTGACCTGGAAATCAGCCACAGCGATGATGATGACGGGGACCGTGCGAGCGAATACTCCGGGTTTGATGTCCTCGTCCACTCACTCCCGCCTGGCTCAATGACCGGCGCGCCCAAGATCCGGTCTGTTGAAATCCTGCACGACCTCGAAGCTCATGAGCCGCGAGGCATCTACTCTGGCGTGAGCGGCTACTGGAGCGTCTTTGACGAAGGCGACTGGAGCGTTGTCATCCGGTCGGCCTTCAAGTACTCTGGCGAGCAAAAGAAGGCCAGCGCGGCCAACTCGGGCAGCATCGGCGGCGACATCTGGCGCATTGGCGCTGGAGGTGCCATCACTATTCTGTCTGACCCTGAGGACGAGTGGGAAGAAATGAGCATCAAACTGACCAGCGCTCTTCAAGCTTTTGTGTAGTTGTCGTCTAAAAGAACGACAAGACACATACTTTTTAATTGTAAATACCTATCTGAAGAAATCGTGAATTTCATAATTAATCATTTTGCTTTTTTTTTATTTTTTTATTTTTTCATTTACCGGGGGTCATTGTCTAGCCTCGTTCGTCGTGCCACAGTTCGGCATTTGGCCCGAGCAGGAAATAGAACGCAGAAGCACGCGCTTCTCGCACTTCCTGGAATTTGGCTACATACATTATTGTATTCCTGGAGAACATTGAATTACTACTACTACTATTGTTCTGGCAAGTTTATTCGATGAAACAATTCTGTTTCTCGGTTATGTGCTTGACTGGCCATGCCGACCGGCACAGGACCTGCTTGAGAAACGACGGTGGAATGCGACGCGAGCCCAATTCCGACACCATAATTCAGCCGGACGTACTAAGTACAGCACCACGCGGAAGGGTCTGAGAGAACTTGACTTTGTATTATTTAATTCAGGGACAAAGAGTGAAGCCAAAAAAAAACATCAACGAGGCCCAGCAGCGAACAACCAGCCAATTCAGAGTTCAGAGCTACTGAAATCTTAGGGTGCCAAACAATAATAAAAGAAAAAAATAAAATAAGAAAAAAAAAACATCTCTCCACTTGCTAACTCGGCGGCACTAAGAACTCTAGAACAGAAGAGACTCCAGGGACCAGGCTTACACGCACCTTCCACTTTAGCAAGACACCTTATAACCTGCCACGCTCTCTCTCTGACGTCTCTCGATATATTCCCTCTTCATTCTAGTTCACCCACTGGCAACCGATAATGGAAGGCGATGGCCTGCGATCAACGAGTGACGCCAGGCACACGAACGACGGTTCAGCGTTTAGCAGGGCGCAGTCGTCGCTGGAAAACAGTGACATGTTGTTCCCAGAGGTGGCTGCTACTAGTGCAGAGAAGAGGCGACCAATCACCCCAGACCAGCCCTTGAACCCCTCTTCTGCAAAACGGGGACAGCAGCAGCAGCAGCAGCAGAGAAGAAACAAACCTCACCCTCGATCGTCGTCATTCACCAATCCAAACCCTCCGTCAACTGCACAACTCGAACGCCCAAGACTCCATTCAAAACTAAGCTATGACGCGACCATGAAACCGAATCGTGTCGCTTTTGAAACCCCTACGCATCAGCAGAACCAGTCCCCTCGACTTACACCTCAGCAGCAGCAGCACGACACTATGACAGATTTACACAGCGACATAGGCAAGCTTTCTTTGTCGGCTCCAGCGAGACCTTCGTCGCCCGCACGCACGCATTCGTCCTCGTCGGCATACACCAACAGAACATTCACCTCACGCAGCAAGAGTAAATCGCAGCTTAATCTTGTCACCATGCAAGCGGGAACTGGCGCCGCATCCGGCTCTCCGACCTCTACCTCATCCTTTAACAAACGCCGCGAAACAATTAGCAATAGCCCGAATTATCCGTCTAGAAACACTGCCACGCCTCCAGGATCACTTCATGCGTCCGTGCGCAATGCTGGGGACGGCTCAGGAACAAGGTACTACGCCCAGGAAAAGGCATATCTAAAGAAAATACAGCACGATACATACAGCGATTATTCAAACAGAACCCTAGGCAATGTCATTGCTCATTCGGACGTGGACTCCGATTCAGATGACGAGTTGGACATGCTCCCTAAAGAGGCCATGGGCCTTGGAGGAGTTGGAACAAGCTTTGACGATGAGTACACTGACAGCGTCACCTCGTATCCTTTCTTGGAGGCTTCTTACAATCACGAGGAAATGGAGAACGACGAGAGCCTACCCGAGCGACTTGAATGGCAGGCCATGCTTGCGTCTGTGCTTACAGGCGAGGTCGTCCAATCCGAAAAACGAAGACTCAAGACGACGACTGATGTTACCATCAAGGAAGATGACCTTTGGATTGAAATCCGAGCCAGAATGTGTTCCCGCACATTTGAAGCGCAGAAACGCAAGATCGAAGATGCAAGGGCCAATGTTGAACCAACATTTATGGAAATCCTACAGTTTCAAGTCACAGATCCGTCTGACCTGGAGCTGACCCTCAAAGAAGTCAACAAAACACTCGAAAAGCTGGAAACTTGCGAGAGCCTCTGGCGCACCCTTAAAAAAGTTAGGGCCGCAAGCGCCCTTTATCGAGATCCCATGTTTCAACGCCACGTGGACGCCCTGAGATCGTGGAGTACGACTACTGAGTGGATCTTTCGCGAAATCCACCTTCTCCAGGTCTTGACTGGAAATGAAGCAGCAGACCCTACACTTCCCCCGGATGGATCCCTGAAAAGCCCCATGATTGAGAGCACCTCGCTTGTCGAGCGAGTCCTCAAGCAAGAGGATCTCATGAAGGTCTTTAATAAAAAAATCAAACTTAACATTGGACCCGTCATTCAGCGTACCCGAGATGCTCATTTAGAATACAAGGAGGAGTTCTTGCAGATTGGTCTTCCTGTTTACGTGGAGGGTCTTGAAAAACTCATGAAATTCCCCATCATGCTCATCCAAGAGATTGTCAGTCTACGACTCGTCTATGCCAAGCGAATGACAAATCCCACGGTGATGCTTGTTGACCAAACCATTGAGGATCTTTCGCGCTACATGAACCTTGCGCTGCTGGTCAAGGAACGCAACATCGAGTACACCTCCCCGGTCACCGACATTCCATGGATCACGTATACGCCCGACAGTCGTTTCGACAAGACCGTTTTGGACTGTGTCGTGTTTTTCTTTGAGCTGTCTTCGAGCAAGTTCATTGACAACTCATTCAGCCAGGCACACCGGGGCTTTAACGAAATCGACAACTTTTTGGCACAGTATAAGTTTTTGGAACAGGTTGGCCGGTTTGTCAAGGGCGGTGAAATCGTGGTTGCTATTCAATCTTGGTAAGTATTCATTCTTTTTTCCCTTTACTACTTCGTTATCTAACAAAAGTCTAGCTCTCTGGTTATGAAGATGAGCTCACGCCTTCTATCGTATTGGAAATATCAGACGCGGGGACCTTCTGTGCTTAGCAAAGTTGAGATTGAGCGTTGGTTTACGCAGACCTCTGAAAAGGTCGGAAAAGCACAGCGACAACTTCTAAATTTTTACAGGTAAGCTTATTCCAGTGGTTTTTTTAACAGTCGTGAAACTAATGACCTTCTCTTAGGGTGTTGGCGCAAACATACGAAAATGCAATCGAGTTCAGTATCCAAACTTCGCGACTCAAGTTTTTCATGAATTCACTCAAAAGGTCGCAACATTTTCTAGTGTATACCGGTGTGCTTGAGAAAGACGGCGTGTACTGTGTGGCGGACCCCTCGCTCATGAACCGCCCCGAAAAAATCAAGGCGCTGATTGACGGATACTCGAGTCGGCCCACCACAGAAACAGATCCTTCAGTCCCATACCTGCTGATATTCTGCATCCAGGAACCTCTTGTCTGGGAGGGCCAAATTGTAAACATTGATATGCAGTACATGGATATGGATTTGAAACCAGGCCGCATGCGGTTAGTTTCCGAGGGCGGTACGGAGGATCTGAAGAGCGCGCGCGAAAGTCTTGCATCGCACAGCGGCAGCATGGATTTTTTCGAAGTCGCAGTTGAGAGCATCTCTCAGCTCCCCAAGGTGAACCATGAACTGGCCCGCATGAGGAAGTTGCTCTATAAGATTTCAATGTCTGTGATTGAAGACACTTGCAAGTTTAGAAAGACTTTCAAGGGCTACCAGGAGACTGTTCAAAATCTGTTTACGTTTGCAAGAGAGTTCGGGCAACGTGGTATTAATGTTATGGATGAGTCAAGGAAGGGTCATCTTGCCATCAATCTTATCAACTTGTGTATTGAGTGGCTCAGTTTTATCTGTGACGACTGTGTGCCCACAGATATCAAGACCTTCAGATGGACAGTCGTGGCTATTGAGTTCACAATGATCATGACTAGGGGTGTCAACATTGTTGCGCTTTCAGATGAGCAGTTTACGAAACTCAGACTTAAGGTTGCAGGATGCATGACATTGTTAATCTCTCATTTCGATATCATGGGCGCCAGGTCTACGGCCGAGCGACGACAACGAATCCGCCGCGAGAACGAGTTGAATAAGAAAAGTGCCGTTAAAGATGACACTGAGCTTATGAACGACTTCCGGAATGAAGTTGCCAAGAAGGTGGAACAGCTCGAAGAGCGGCTCAAGTCTAATCAAAACATGGGCAAGGTCCTGGATGAAACGGATGCAAATGCAGAACTCCTAACGTATCTTTCATCAAATTTCTCAAAAGTGTCGATTCGCTGGCAACAGGGACGTTTTATTGGTAGTGGATCTTTTGGCACCGTCTACGCTGCGGTCAATATGGACACAGGATCAGTAATGGCGGTGAAAGAGATTAGAATGCAGGATTCGCAATCCATGAAACAGGTGCTCAAGGCCATTCGCGATGAAATGACAGTTCTGGAAATGCTCCAGCACCCCAATATCGTGCATTACTACGGCGTTGAAGTCCACCGCGACCGCGTGTTTCTCTTTATGGAGTACTGCCAAGGTGGCTCGCTCGCCCGACTTTTGGAATACGGCCGCATTGAAGATGAAAAAGTCACACAAGTCTACACCATGCAGATGCTAGAGGGCCTTGCCTATCTCCATCACAAGGGCGTGGTGCACCGAGATGTCAAGCCAGAGAACATCCTGCTCGACCACCTTGGTGTCATCAAATTTGTCGATTTCGGGGCCGCAAAAGTCATTGCGCGACGCGGCCGCACGCGCCAAGGTGGCAGCTCATCGACCGTGGGCGTTGCCAGCGTCAACCTCAACGAAGGCGGCGGCAAGCTCAACTCCATGATTGGCACGCCCATGTATATGTCACCTGAAGTCATCACCGGCACGAATCAGGGCTGCCAAAACTCGATCGATATATGGTCCATGGGCTGCTGCGTGCTCGAGATGGCCACGGGCCGCCGGCCCTGGGCCACGCTGGACAACGAGTGGGCCATCATGTACCACATCGCGGCGGGCCACCTGCCGCAGCTTCCATCGCCGGACGAGATGAGCGAGGCGGGCCAAGCGTTCTTGATGAGGACGCTGCAGCGCGACCCGAGGGACCGCCCGAACGCCGTGGACCTTTTGGACGACCCCTGGATTGTGAGTATCCGGCTTTCGACGCTAGGACCCCTTGAAAATGGACAAACCCCATCGCCATCCGGAGAGAATTCAGAGATTCGCTTGGCATAGATGACTGGACTTGGAAGGGATGAACGCACACGTATTTATATTTTTGTTCTCTGTACACATGTAATTGGTTATTTATAAATTGGACTTGACTCAATTGTGGTTTTTTTTACTGAAAATAACAAATAATAATAATAAAAAAAGAAAGAAATATTAAAAATTAATGATAGTTATACAAATGAAGCTATGAGAAAAATACAAACAACAACAGTCAATCACAAAAAGATACGAATGCAAAAATCACGTAGTACAAAAAACACAAAACATGAATGGGGAAAGTAAAGACAAGAAAAAAAAACCCATGGAAATGCTCGTCAAGGTCATGCAATATATATATACACGTACGTATATATTACTGCTCAAAGACCGACAGCTCCAAGGTCCATACGCTTCGAATGTGGACTTTGACTCGCCCATCAACGTTTGGGATGTCATCAAAATAAACATGGTCCCACCAACACTTTCTAGCCGGCTTTCGCCAAAAAAGAAGCAGTTTGTGTGAGCGTGCCATGTCGGTTTCCGCCTGTGAGTCGGAAAACTCGTTACCTGGTGATTCTTCCGGCGTGTTTTCGTCATGTTCAGACAGCATACCCAAGGTTGATGCATTGCCTACCGTCGAAAGAGGTGGCTCTTCTTCAACGACACAAGTCTCGGACCCAGATACCACCTCTCCAACTGTAGCAGTGTCGTCTGAGATGGATTGCTCGTATGTCGTCACCTGATTAACGTCTTTACTTGAATCTGAAGCATTCACAGATTCCTTGTATAGAGCCGCGTTTTCCTTAGGGCGTTGGATTGTTTCTTGGCTCTCCTCTGCTGTAGGTTGCAATCTGACTAGAGCGAGACTACTGACTACCGTTTTGTTCGGTTCCAGTGCCCTGAACCCCCATTTTTCATCAGGAGAAAAACCACTAGAGCACAGCATTTCGATTAGATGCTTTTCAGCAGAACCGGAATGCTCTCCTCGTTGTAGCCCAGTAAAGATATTTCCATGCTCGACTAGGCGCTTGCCACATTCACGCTTGAGGGCAATCATTTCTTCCATTGTCATGTCTGGCTTATTAGGTAAACAGTAATAGTCCAAATCCTCTCTCAGCACAATAATAGCTGGCTTGGTACGCAACAGCTCTGAAATGCTACCAGCACCTTCTTCCACCATGCTACCACTTGTAGGCGTGGTAGCCTCGCTTTGGGAAGGTGACGCCAGCTTTGCCTCCTTAGTTGCTTCTCTAAACACATCCAATGTATATTGTAGACATTCGGGTGAAAAATTGACTTTAGCGACTTCTACTTCGTTGTTTGAAAACATGACGTTGCCGACGTTGTCAGTGATTAATCCATTTGAGATTCCCAGCAGAATACTTTCTGGAAGCTGTGAGAGCTCAGCTCGTGTGAGCTCAATCACAGTTCCTCTGAGATCTAGTCTAATGTCATTACCAAATGGCAGTCCCTGTCCCAATGCTGGATCTAGGAACCCTGCTTGGGGCTCAGCTGAGACCTGGGTAATGATGGACTGCCCCTGGCGCTGCTGGGGCTGTTGCATGGACATACTATATACACTTAATACTGGCGGAGAGTACGGAGGTGGAGGAGGAGGTAATGATGCTGATGCTGAAGGCTGCTCTTCCTTATTTTCCGGGGGATCTCGTTCGTACGGGACTTCGCAAATTTCAGATTCGACAGGTGTCTTTTCTGCGTAACTATTGTTGCGATCGGTCAAAGCTATGGAATAGACTTCGGAGGCTAGTAAACTGGTGGCCACCTGGGAGGGAGAAGGAGCTTCGGACTTCACCTTAGGCGACAGATAATGATTGGGGGTGGTATCACGATTAGGCTCAGGCACCGTATGTATATGGGATTTATCGGAACCCACTAAATGGTTTGAAATATCTTCTGTGGAATGGTTTAAAAGAGTGGCAACAGTTGGAGAATGGTGTCTGGATGGAGACGGGTCGTTAAATTGAATTGACGAAATTTTGATTTTTTTTAGGCTTGCACGGAGTTGCACCAAGTATATTTTCTACCGGGGATCCAAAGGGTCCATAGAACGGCCACGTGCTTGTTGACAGGATGGGTCGGCGTGGGTCCAAGTATTGGAGAGCTTGGAGTCGGCGAGATGGAAAGACTGGTGATGGTAGGAGAAAGAGAGGTAGAAGACACAAATACGGAGGTTAACTATTGTTCACTACGCCGTCGCAGAGAAACAGCCTCATCTTCCCGCGACCGCGTGAAAAGGCCTTGCAGACCGAAACCCAGAAAAACAAAACAAAAAAACAAAAAAAACAGGGGAAGGGCAGGGTAACATTGTTTTCTGGGTTAGGGGCTTGGGTACCAACGCGCTAACCGAGGCAGAGCCTTTGACTGCCTATGACGGCAGCCTGGCCAACTTTGAAGAGGTCGAATGCCGACGACAGGGTGCAAGAGAGGAAGCTACGACGTGATCTAGAAGTGCTGATATGGCCTTCAGGTCAATTTAATTATTCGGTCTATATCTATCCAAATACACAAACATCATGGCTACTTGAGCTTGTGGAGATCGATTTCGTTCAAAGGCTGTTTTCCCGTTAGAGCTTCCATCTTAACCAGAACAGTCCCCATCCATGTATACTTACATCCTTCAAAGCATTGGTAATATACTTTGTGTGCGATCCGCGAGCAAACATGCGGTGGTGCTTCGTGTCGAAAAATTCAACGGTCGTGAAGGCCAATGTACGGCCAATCCGATCACATTTGCATGTCTATCGAGTTAGAATTAACGAAAGCAGAAATGCCTCGACCAAACGTACAATTGCAATTTCGTCTCCTTGAATAATGTTAGAGCCTTCCCTTGTCTTTTCTTCATCGACAGTGTCTGAGAAAAAATGATTTACTTACCAACTTTACCACCCGAGCTCAAGTAAGTAACATTCAAGTCAGTTGAAACACCCGTGCTGAAAAGTCCCCGAGACGCGACGGCCAAGGAGCCACCAAGATCAACTACAAAGTTAGTCTACATCTGGTTCGACCATGGGCTGCAAAATACCAACCAATTGATGCAACGGTGCCACCGTGAAGAATTTGAAGGCGGTTCTACGATGTTAGCATGTATTGATCTCAAGCAAACATAATACCTACAGTATGCTTTTGCTCAATTGGCAATCTCATCTGAACTTTTCCAGGTGTGGCCTTCTCAATAGTGAGCTATTTCGTGACAATTAGTCGATCTCTTATCTGTGTAGTCCTGCTTACCTTGTTCAGCAGCGTTGGCTCCAAACCACTCTTGCTCATAAAGCTCGACCAGACCTAATACAAAGTTAGTCCATCATATGGCGAACCTACTCTCTATCTCACTTTTTGCACGAATTTTGCGGTGGGCATATTGATTTGACAGTGTTGAAAGAGTTGGAGGAAGGAAGCAATTATCCGAAAAGATTCCCCACAAAACTCCGTGCTTTCAAAATTCAGTTTCGGGATAATGCTGGAACTGACACTTGCAGAATCAAGTACAAACAAAAAGAATCAAGAATAAAAATACAGATCATAATAAACAAAACGTAAAATATATATACAGAAATAACATGCAATCCATGCTCAACTCTCAAACAACATAGATTCCTCCTCCAGGAGCCTTTGAGCTATCGACAAGACCTAATGAAGCTAAGCCCTCCAAAACCTTGGCTAAACTCTTGGTATTTTCATCTCCTGTCGAGACCCACGGTGCATTGATGTTGCTTAAAGTTTCCTTGAGATGTTGGGATCCTCCAATGGCCTCAGGACCAATACGTGCTCCCAAAAACCGGCATATATCTTGCATCGACTCGAAAACGTCTTCCAGTACCAGATGCGAATCTTTGTGAAGCTCAAAGAAGTATACTACTATTGTACCTCGCTCGTCTCTATTTTTCACAGTCGGGCGATCAGGGGTTTGCAGCTTAGATCCGAGAACGTCGAGATGAGAGTCTATGTATCCCTTGGTCCAATAGTCATCGAGTTCACTCTCTGCTGACGATAAATTCCACAAACATGCTCGAAACAGTACGGGTTTCAACACTAGAGACTTGACATTTACCTCCAGACAGCTGTTCACGTGCCGCTCCACGATCTCCCTCCTATATGATTCCTGCATGCCCTCTCCCACACTGGCAGCCACAAAGAACCCTGACGTGCGAATTAGTTCTAAGGCAGCTCTCATATAAGCACTTTCCACTGACGATTGTGGGTAAGGTACACGCATCACATCGACTGGCATATTTGAAGGTTGACGGTCTGAAGCCTTGCTGAGTGGCTGTACGAAATCCGGGGAATCATGATTTTCAACATACTTTCCCCAATTTAATAGTCGACGTTGTCCTGCATATAAATCTTGTTGCTTGGTTAGATCGCCTAAAATGCTGCTATAGAGAGAACGTTCGACAGAGGAAAAGGTGACCCGTTGAGTCGGATTGTCCTGAACTCCCACTTGGTGAATAAATTTTGGAGCAGCATCTTTATCAGCATGTAGTTTTTTGCTTGCGCGGGATATTCCACGAGTAGTAACAGCTTTTGTGACATTTCTTAGAAGCTTCACCATCCTGTTGCAGCAAGTGCAGTAGGTCGCAGTATCGTCGGAAGTAACGCTTCGAAATGGCCGGTAAGTTAATGAAAAAAGGTATGAAAGAATTGAAATTTCTAATACCCTAGCCCTAATCATGTTGGAATCACACTCATACAACCGTCTCACGTATTGTCCAAGTGCCACATTGAGACTCACGATCACAACCCTTTTTATAATCAGAGCCAGTTTCTCGAAAGAACTTAGCCAGTTAAATTATTTCACGGAATAAGTGCTTCCAATTCATAGAACACATCTTCTATTTTTCCAGTTTTCTGTTACGCGTTAAAAGATATTCCAAAGCGCCAAAGCAGAGCACCACCTACATTCCCTCTCTCAGGAGAGACCTTCAATATCCGATAGCGTACAGAGAAAGTGCAACAACCCATAATGTCGACGACTCTGCAAACTGATAATGCTCTAGATAATATATTTGACGATCTTCGAACGAGGTAAGCCAATTCTTGTTGCACGACTATTTCTCTCACACAATATAGATCTCCAGAAGAAAGAGAACGAGCAGGAAAGGAGCTGCAAACCTATTTTCAAAGCCTTGCATCAGATGACCAAGAAGACAATGTGCCACGACCAAACAATGATATCAACAAGCGCATCTTTGAGTATCTTCGTAGCCAGGATACGTACGCAAAACTTGGTGGAATCATGGCAATCGACAAGCTTTTAGATGTATATCAGGCAGATGAAATGTCAACAAAAGTGACTCGATTTTCAAATTATTTGAGATCAGTGATTCCTACAAATGACACTGAAGTCTTAAGGGCTGCCGTCAAGACAATGGGTAAATTGACTGCCTACGACGGATTGGCATTGGAAATTGTTGAGTTCGAAGTTACTCGGGCACTTGAGTGGCTTCAGTCAGATCGACAAGAATCCCGTCGACATAGCGCCGTTTTAATGATTGCAGCTTTGGCAACCAGTAGCCCCACATTACTTTACGCATATATAGGACAGATTGTGGAAGTAATCTGGATAGGACTCCGAGATCCTAAGGTCACAATTCGCATGGATTCCGCTGAAGCCTTAGGGGCATGCCTAAAAATCATGGTTGATCGAGATAGCAATGCGCGCCAGGCGTGTTACCAAAAGATTTTAGAAGAAGCCCAAGCTGGATTTCGAATCAACACAATAGACGCCATTCATGGAAGTCTTCTTGCATTCAAAGAATTACTTGGCAATGCTGGAATGTTTATGCAACCCCGGTATATCGAAGTCTGCGAGAATGTACTGCGGTATAAGGATTACAAAGATGTCCTCATAAAACGAACTGTTTTAGCAATTATCCCGGATCTGGCAAAATACAACCCAGTGGATTTCACAAAAAAATATCTTTCTGATAGCATGATATACCTCATCGCGCAGTTCAAAAAAGAGAGAGAAAGAGCTCAAGTTTTTCTTTCAATTGGAAAGATCAGTCTATCGGTTCGCAGTAATATTGCATTTTATCTCGATCCAATCTTGGATAGCGTCAAAGAAAGTTTAACAACAAAAGGGTATGTGCGCTTTTACTTTTAAAGCGTTTCTAACAAAATTTAGCCGATACCGAAAGGAACAAGAAGCTGCCATATTTGACTGCATCGGCATGCTCTCTATTGCAGTAGGCCAAGCTCTTTCTAAGCATCTTACGAAAGAAGTTTTAGATCTCCTATTCTCATGTGGACTAAGTGGGAAATTGAATAACTGCCTTACCCAGCTAGTTACCAGCATCCCTCCTCTCCAATTACCAATCAGAGATAGGCTTTTGGATATAATCAGCTATACACTAAGTGGAGGGCCCTTTCAACAACCTGGATCGCCAAATTCTTCCCAACAGGTCAATACCTCTGCCGCTAAAGAATATAGGGAATCGATGGCTGCGCGAGAAGGACTTTCATCGGATTTCTCTGATGATGATTTGATAGTACTGGCGCTGAATATTCTTGATTCGTTCGATTTTAAGGGTCAATCGTTAAGCGAGTTTGTAAAGAATTGCGCTGTGCACTATATTGATCATGCATCTGACCGAGTTCGAAAAGCGGCTGCTCTTACTTCATGCCATCTTTATATGAAAGATCCTATCTGCTACCAAACCAGTGCCCACTCTCTTCGTGCCGTTTCTCAAGTAATAGAGAAACTGCTTACTGTCGCCGTCAGTGATCCTGTTGCCCAAATCCGTCTAGAGGTTCTCAACTCTTTTGAATCTCGTCTTGACCCACATCTTTCACAAGCGGAAAATGTCCGGATGCTGTTCATGACCCTCAATGATGAAGCATTTGCAGTTAGACAAAAGTCAATAATCATTATTGGCCGCTTAACAAAAATTAACCCTGCTTATGTTGTGCCCTCTCTCAGAAAGACCCTTATACAGCTTCTAACCGAACTCGAATTTGCATCAAGCTCTCGTAATAAGGAAGAGAGCTCCATGCTTCTTGCTCTACTCATTAGTTCCACAAACAACCTGGTCAAGCCTTACATCAAACCAATTCTTGACACACTTGTACCACGAGCAAGAGATGCTAACCCAGCGGTGGCCTCTAGCGTAATTGCTGCAATTGGTGAACTTTCGAAAGTTGGAGGAGAAGAAATGAAACCATTTTTTGGTGAACTCATGCAGCTGATTCTTGAAACTTTACAAGACCAGAGCTCAACAGCCAAACGAGATGCTGCTTTGAGAACACTAGGTCAGTTGTCGAGTAGCAGTGGTTATGTGATTGACCCATTATTAGATTACCCCCAGCTGCTTGGAATTCTGGTATCGATTTTGAAGTCTTCCGATCAGAACATGAGCTTAAAGCGAGAGACTGTCAGAGTTATGGGTATTCTGGGTGCACTTGACCCTTATAAACATCGCGAGGTTGAGCGCAAAACGGAAGATGACTCTGCAGAGTATGACAGCGCACCTATTGATGTCTTACTATTGATGCAGGGCATGAGCCCATCTGCAGATGAGTACTACCCCACTGTAGTTATCACTACATTGATGGGATTGCTGAAAGATCCATCGCTTGTTAACCATCATAATGCGATTGCGCAAGCTGTGCTGCATATATTCAAATCTCTCGGACTTAAGTGCGTGCCTTTTTTGAACCAGATTGTACCTGGTCTGCTAGGCGTCATCAGAACAAGCAGTCATGTCATGGCTGAATTCATTTTCCGACAACTTTCGAATTTAGTGACTGTTGTCAAGCAACATACCCGCACTTATCTTGCAAGCATATTCGAAGTAGTTCAAGAGTACTTCTCTGTGCCGAGCCTTCAGCCTGTTATTTTGTCTCTGATCGATTCTATTGCGCAGGCCCTTGACGGCGAATTTAAGGCGTATATTCCTCGCCTTTTACCTCTTTTAATCGGAGTCATACAAAATGACAATTCTCTCAGTCGCGACTCTTCTATCAAAGTCTTGCACTCGTTCATTATATTTGGTTCAAATATTGAAGAATACGTGCATCTCATCATTCCTAGCATTGTTAACCTCTTTGAACATCCTCATCTTAAGCTTCGAGCTTCGGCTATTGAAACCGTCGGCGAACTTTGCCGAACTGTCAACCTGAATGATTTAGCGTCTCGCATTATCCATCCTCTTCTTAGAATTCTTAGGAGAGGACCGGAAGATCTCCGCAAACCCACAATGGATACTCTGAGTTCTCTCTGCTTCTCCATGGGAAGTGAGTTCACCACATTTATCCCCGTTATTAATGATGTGCTTGTTCGAAGCCGTATTCATGACACGAATTACGAACAATTAATTACTAAACTACTCAATTCGGAGCCTCTGCCCCAAAATCTTAACCCCTATCGAAAGAGATTGAAGATTGGCGAGGATTCATCTCCTGCCGATGTGACTATAAAGAAGTTGCGAGTTAACCAACAGCAACTTCAAGTGACTTGGGATACATCGCAACGCACAACTAGAGATGATTGGATGGAATGGCTGAGGCGCCTGAGTTTAGAGTTGCTGAAGGAAAGTCCATCTCACGCTCTGAGGGCTAGTGCCAGTATAGCAGGCGTGTATGCACCACTTGCCAAAGATCTGTTCAATCCAAGTTTTTACAGTTGTTGGGGAGCATTACAAGATCAGTATAAGGAAGATTTGGTGAAGTCTCTTGAGACCGCATTAACATCGCCAAATATTCCTCCAGAGGTACTGCAAACTTTACTCAATCTTGCAGAGTATATGGAGCACGATGAAAAGTCACTACCTATTGATATCAGAACATTGGCTCTTTATGCACAAAAGTGCCATGCATATGCAAAAGCTTTACATTATAAGGAACTTGAATTTCTGCAAGAAAGCAAAACTCCCATAATGGAAGCACTCATTGGCATCAACAATCAGCTGCAACAGTCTGACTCGGCTATTGGTATATTGACTATCTCACAGCAGCACCATGATTTGCAACTCAAGGAGACATGGTATGAGAAACTCCAACGTTGGGATGATGCTTTAGAGGCATATAACAGACGAGAGCTTGAAGAACCTGACTCCATGGAGGTTACTATGGGTAAGATGAGATGTTTGCATGCCCTTGGAGAATGGGAACAGCTATCCAAACTTGCGCAGGAACGATGGACAAACTCAAGTAGCGATATCCGTCGTGCTGTTGCTCCTTTAGCAGCAGCTGCATCTTGGGGCTTATTTCAATGGGAACGCATGGATACCTACATTTCAGTTATGAAACAAGACTCTCCTGATAGATCATTTTTCAACGCCATTCTTTGTATCCATCGAAGTAATTACGAAGAGGCTTCAAGGCAGATTGTTTTGGCTCGTGATCTGCTTGCAACTGAGTTGACCGCTCTTGTAAGTGAAAGTTATAATCGTGCTTATGGCGTGGTGGTAAGAGTTCAGATGTTGGCCGAACTTGAAGAAATTATCACCTACAAAAGTCTCCCCGCAGACTCAGACATTCGTAAAACTATGCGCAGAACTTGGATGAAACGTCTTAAGGGCTGTCAGCGCAACGTTGATATTTGGCAACGAATGTTAAAGGTCAGAGCTTTGGTGATTAAGCCTAAAGAAGACATGGATATGTGGATCAAGTTTTCCAATCTCTGTCGCAAATCAGGCCGGTTAGGTCTGGCTGAGAAATCGTTAAATCGCCTATTGGAACCGGAAGATAGTCCCAACGGACCTGTTGAGTTTTACCCCAAAGTTGTATATGCTCAGCTCAAGTACATGTGGGCTATGGGAAGTCAACAAGAGGCACTGGACAATCTTATTGAGTTTACTAGTCGCATGTCTCATAATTTGCAACTTCAGAATGATGACCTCATAACCCAGCCTCTCGCGTATGATCGACCTGATGCTACCGAGGAAGATATTGAAAATACCAAACTTCTCGCCAGATGTTTCCTGAAACAGGGTGAATGGCGTGTGGCGTTGAAGGATACATGGAAGACAGATGATCCTGACACTATATTGGGCTCATATTTGCTCGCAACTCATTTCGACAAGACTTGGTACAAGGCGTGGCATAAGTGGGCTTTGGCGAACTTCGAGGTTATTTCGCTATATGGCCCGGATAAGCATAATGAATCTGCTTCGGAGGTGACCGAGATTTCACCAGGCAGACTGGTTCAGCATCACGTTGTCCCAGCTATCCAAGGCTTCTTCCGATCTATTTCACTGTCTGAGGAGAAGGCTTTGCAGGACACTCTCCGATTGCTTACCTTATGGTTCAACTATGGCGGTTTACCCGACCCTGCGAAGGCTATTTCTGAAGGTTTCCAGATGATTCGCTTGGAAGTCTGGCTTGACGTCGTGCCACAACTCATTTCACGCATTCATCAACCCAACCCAACAGTCAGCAAGGCGCTACATGGCCTACTCACGGAACTTGGACGCAACCATCCTCAGGCTCTTATATATCCTTTGACTGTTGCTATTAAATCCGAAAGTGTATCCCGACAAAAGGCGGCATCCAATATCATTGACAAGATGCGTGTTCATAGTGCTGTTCTGGTGGAACAAGCTGAACTTGTTAGTTTCGAGCTTATTCGTGTTGCCGTGTTGTGGCATGAACAATGGCATGAGGTATTGGAAGACGCCTCGCGATACTATTTTGGTGAACACAATATTGAGAAAATGTTAGCAACTCTTGAGCCATTGCATGCGGTGTTGGAAAAGGGTCCTGAGACTCTTCGCGAGGTCTCCTTCCAGACGTCATATGCGAGAGATTTACAAGACGCTTACAACTGGATTCAGAGCTATAAGCGAACGAACGATTTGGCTCATTTGAACCAGGCCTGGGATATCTACTATAATGTGTTCCGGCGTATAAGCAGGCAGTTACCTCAAGCGCAAACCCTGGAACTTCAGTACGTTTCACCTAAGTTACTCAAGGCAAGAAATCTTCAACTGGCTATGCCTGGAACTTATATGCCAGGCAAGCCCGTAATTGGTATTGCCAGTTTTGATCCCAACCTTACGGTAATTTCATCCAAACAGCGACCACGGCGCCTTTCCATTATTGGTAGTGATGGTAAAGAATATCAGTACATGCTAAAGGGCCATGAGGACATCCGTCAAGACAACCTTGTTATGCAATTGTTTGGTCTTGTGAATACACTTCTGGCAGATGATCCTGAGTGTTTCAAGCGACATTTAAATATCCAACAATACTCGGCTATTCCACTCTCGCCTAAATCTGGCCTTCTTGGATGGGTGCCACATTCTGATACCTTCCACGTTCTAATCAGAGAGTACAGAGAGGGCAAGATTTTGTTGAACATTGAGTACCGCGTCATGCTTCAAATGGCACCTGACTACGACAGTCTTACGCACTTGCAAAAGATTGAGGTGTTCACATATGCTCTGGACAATACGCGAGGCCAGGATTTGTATAGAGTGCTTTGGCTCAAGAGTAGGTCTTCAGAAGCCTGGCTAGATCGTCGAACACAGTACACTAGATCATTGGCGGTTATGTCAATGGTTGGATACATTTTAGGTCTTGGAGACAGACACCCGTCTAACCTCATGCTTGATAGATACACAGGAAAAGTCATTCACATTGATTTCGGCGATTGTTTTGAAGCTGCCATTCTCCGAGAGAAATATCCAGAAAAAGTGCCATTCCGCCTCACGCGCATGCTGACTTTTGCTATGGAGGTCTCTGGAATTGAGGGTAGTTTTAGAATTACCTGTGAACATGTCATATCATTGCTTCGTGAGAATAAGGAATCTCTTATGGCCATTTTAGAGGCATTTGCATATGACCCACTTATTAATTGGGGTTTCGATATTCCTACTAAGGGGGATACTTCTGCCATTTCCCAGACTGGCAATCCATTAACTGGCGCCGGAGGTGGGTTCATGAATGGTGGTGGAGTGGTACCATCCGAGAACCGGTTTACGAATGGCGACTCTGACTTCCGGCGTCCTTCCATGTCTAATGCCGGGCAAGATGGCCTCAAGTCCGAAATCGACCAACTAAGATCTCAGGCGGTGCGGAATGAACGGGTCAAGGCAGTGCGTAATGAGCGGGCCAGCATTGTTCTAAAACGGATTATTAGCAAGTTGACAGGAAACGATTTTAAGAGCGTTAAAGATCTAGATGTGCCTACACAGGTTGATAAGCTGATTCAGCAGGCAACAAATGTTGAAAATCTTTGTTTGCATTACATTGGATGGTGCTCGTTCTGGTGATTGAACGAAGTTGTATGGACAGACCCTTACGATGTGGGCACTTCGCTTGGAAACAAGTGCTCACTTTCATATTCTAGAAGCCTGTTAAGTTTTGTTTTCATTTACGAATTGTTGTTTTTTCTCGTTTACAATCGTTTATATATTATTATTATTATTGTTATCTTGTTATATTATATTTTATTAAATTATAATTCTTTTTCTTCAACAAAATTGCCTGAGATTAAGGTTGAACTGGGTGTAAACTTATATTTAAGTATTTTATTATTATTATTTGTTATATGTCAACTGCGGTTTACGTACTCTATAGACGTTAGCAGCCATCCATTTGCCTTGATTACTTACGTGACATAGAAATAACTACAAAAATATGAACCACAAGGCTGCGCACAAAGGGGCAGAAGATGGAAAAGGGAGGGGTTGAAGTAGTAATGAGTAGAAGAACTATTTAAAACAAAAATAAACAAATAATTAAGATCGCTTCCTTTGGTACACTATTTTCGACTCAGCAAGCTTGTTAATGTCTCGCGCCTACTCAAGCTTGCTAGTGTCTCGCACCTCTCCTTTCGAACATCATGCGCTGAGAAAAGCTCATCTGATCAGGATTCAAGGTGTTAAGATCCAACACTGGAAGTGCGCTGCTAGGGCTATTATATAGTGCCAAGTCCTCCTCTAAAATAGGATCTTCGGGTATTAGTCCTATGCTCGGAGTACCACCGTTGTGGTTGTTCGACCCAGTCACAAAGTCCTTACCTACGCTTCCAACAAACTCATCCGTTAGAAAGGCATTTGACATGGAGGTGCTGAGTCCTGACATTATAGCAGGATTGTGAAGGGAGTTGTGGGCTCCTTCGTGGTGAGATGACTCCTCGTTACGAGAAGTTGAAGAGTCTTGCGCAGAAGCCATGCGCCCCCATGTGTTATTTGAAGAGATCTGGATGGGTAGACTACTTGCAAAGTTGGACATGTTCTGAGATGCTGCGGACCCTTTGGAAATGCCGTTTGCGCGTTGAACTTCAAGAGCGCGGCCTAACCCGCCTGGACGATCCGTAGGCGTGAGTGTAGAATTCGAATTCGAATTGCTAGAAAGTGAACTTGCTAGACTATTTGAGCCAGATCCTGATATAGGTGGTAGTCGGTGATGGCCAAGACCGCCGTGGTGACTGGATCCTCCTTCTAGTCGATATTTATTCATAGGTTTTGGTCGCAAACTACCAACTACTGTTGGTAGCTGACTCATTGATGTCCGTGATTGGTTGGAAGGTAGAGAAGCTGGAATAGCAGAAGGCGATAGATGGTAATTTGTTGGCAGGACGCCAGAGCTTGAAAATTGGGACCTGAATGCTGACTTGCTGGTTAAAAATTCGATCGAATCGGTCGTACTAGCTACATCTGCTGCATCTGGCATCACGCCTAGTGTCTCATCGAACTGAAACACATCATCGTCGTCATCGTTGTCATCGTTGACCTCACCTTCATAATAGCTTGGGGTTTGCTCCTCAGTCACGGGGCTTTGCTTTGGAAGTTCAGTGATTGGCGGTTCCGTAGAGGCTTCAGCTGGTGGCGCGGGATCCGAAACTGTTTCTTCATAAGTGTGGAAATGTGTAGTCGGTTTAGGATATGAAAACTCGTTCAGTGCTTGCTGCTCATCAGAATCGTTTTTAGCTTTGACTTTAGACGGAGTCGACTCTGGGGAACATTCAGGAGAGTCCAGTCCACTCGAGTAAGTCGAATCCGAGTATACGGGTGGGGTAAATTGCTCTTTTGTAACTGCTACTGAGGAGTTAAACTCATCGTCGAATTCATCGTAATTCTCTTCACTTGAGTAGGGAGGAAGGGCGTCACTAGGATCAATACCTGTCGTTTGTTTCGAATCCAATGCGACTTCTTCATTGTCAGACACTTCATCTTCCTCACTAATGAATTCTTGCTCCAGATCTTCTATGGAAGGCACTATAGTAATCTGGTCGTTGTTAGAGAACATAACTTTCTTCTTCTTGCTCGATTCTTGACCGTCTTTAGACGTAGCATACTGCGTAGAGTAACCCGACTTTTTCCTGTCCTTAGGTTTTGCCAAAGAGGACTTTAAATGTAGTGCCCGGGGAGAGTTAGAGTCTAAAGATGCGGTGGAAGGTGAAGATTTTTGATGGGGCTCTGGGGATTCGGTACCAGCTGGTTGGGCGTTTGGGCTTTCATGAACTGGGGATTCTTTTTGATGATGATTCGTTTTTCGAGCCTGAGCCAGCTCATCCTCCACCATTCGGTGCACTATTTCCTCCTGCTTTCCATTCAGAACCAGGTGTGTTGTGAAGTTGAAAAATTCGACTATCTTGTCGTTCAGATATTGACTGATGTCATTGAGAAGCTTGTTTTCCATTTTTTGCAGTTCCTCGATCATCATAGGATTCAGCGTTTTGGGAATGTCATTCTGGAGAGATTCAGGCAAGCAAGAGAAGAGAAACTCATCATCGAGGGCGGGCGCTGGGTCTGGCGGAGGGTATACCCCGTCGATATTAGGAGTTGTCGACATGACTGGCAGCGCTAGAAATCAAGACGAACCAACTAACAGTCGTTCTGAGTATGCGTAGGTTAATCCTAAACTCCCGCAGCAAAGGATCTTGGGGGTAGAAGTCGAGCAAATAGAACGCAAGCGTTAAAAGAATGTCAAAAACGGTGGAGTGAACTTGGTGGTGAAGAACTCCCAAGCAATTAATTGCGGTGGTTGTATATGGGCTCCCTCCAGATCTCGCAGCAATAATACCGAACAAAACATGGGGCCCAACACGGAGCCCACCACTGAAAAATCGCGGGCTTCAAGGGCACAACAGCAAATATGAAGTTGTTTGAATATCATTTTCAAGGGAAGAGCTCCATCTCGGGCAGAGGGACACAGACTCCATAGTGGGCACATTTATGACGCCACCCGATGTTTTATGTCTGAGTGTTAGAGCCAGCATCTGAACGTACAGCTAGAGAATTTAGCATCAAATTAACATTCTGCCATCGTTTCATGGGTGCGCCTCAAGCAAACCCTGTTTCTGTGTTGTTTAATCTCGTTTTGTGGCGATTTCAAGTTTAATTCTGGCGTAGCAGAGACGAGAAGCGAGCTCAGCATCGTGTAGATACAATCCACGAACGTTGTAAACTTGAACCTTTGAACTTCGAATCTGAGAAAAACTGCTGACAGTTAATGTGCTCTATTGACCAAGCCACAACTCTCGGGTTACGTCCGTTTAGCACTCTTATGCGTATTTTACGCTCAGGTATGGCGGTTCTTGCACTGTAAAATACGATTCAATACTAATCAGAACGCCATGCACTGTGGGGGGAGGAACTGGTTATCAGCAAGGCGCTCCCATTAATAGCAACTGGTACCAAAATTTCGAGAAGCAAATCTCTTCTTCCTACCAACCACCCCCACTTCTGCAATCCCTCCCTCAATGCATGTAAGGGAGTTCCTCTGGTTTCACAATGCTCCCTGCGCCTAATACTTCTTCTAATCGCAACGACGTCACTTGGAAGCTCGTCTCTCGGAAAGCGAAGTCATACAGAAAACAAATATTTTTTGGCACTCTTCTCTTCCTCTTCTTGTATAAATTTACAAATCTTTTCGGCTCCTCCTCGCCCATTGAGCCGGTAGTATCAGATGAAGATGCCTTCACAGCCGCTCTAAGAGCCAGCGCTCTTGGTGCTGAAAAAGTCATTTCTGACGATAACCAGCCACCATACATTCAAGGAAGACCAGCTAATCCACTGAGGCAAAATGGTGCTGCCCAACCAATTGGCAATCTCGCTGGTGCTAACCAGAAGCGCCCGCCAAGAAGACGCACTCGGGTTTCCGTCGACGACCGTGGGTGCCCTCTCTACGAAACTTTTTCAGCCGTTCGCCATCCACCTTATTCTTCTGGCTCTCTACAACTGCCTTACCAACGCCCCGAGGAGCAATGTAGGACGTTCCATTCTGACCTTGTTGAGCAAGTCATCGAAGACATGACTGAGCGCATTTCTGATGCAGATCTAGCCCGACTCTTTGAGAATTGCTTCCCCAATACCCTAGACACAACAATTCGCTGGCACAGCGTGGGTGCCGACCCACAAACATTTATTGTAACGGGAGATATCAATGCAGAGTGGCTCAGAGATTCGCAGAAACAAATTTCGCCATATTTGCCTCTTGCCAAGCACGACCCCAAGATTCAAGAGCTATTCAAGGGCGCCATAAACACTCAGATTGACTTTGTCATTGCGTTTCCATACTGCAATGCTTTCCATCCACCTTCTCAATCAGGAATTTCATTTCAGCTCAATAATGAAGGCGATTTGGTTTACCCGAGAGTCGATTTGAGAACAGTTTTCGAGTGCAAGTACGAAATTGATAGTTTGGCGTCGTTCTTAGCTTTGTCCAATGATTATTATGCTGAAACTGGAGATACATCCTTCTTGACTACTTCTTGGTTTAAGGCACTGACTCGACTACTGAAGACCCTTTCTGAGCAATCAATCACTACTTTTGATGATGAAGGCCACAAAGAAAGTAACTATTATCTCTTTAAGCGAAAGTCCGATACAGGAACCGAGACTCTCAATCTTCAGGGCAGTGGAAATCCTGTTAATGGTAATACTTCCCTAATTAGGTCTGCATTTAGACCATCCGACGATGCAACCATTTACCAATTTTTCATTCCTGGAAATGCGTTTATGTCTGTAGAATTGGGCAAGACTGCTGAAATGCTTAGAGCTACCGGTCTTAAAGCTAACCTTGCACTCAGAGTGGAGCAACTTGCCGATGACATCAAAGCTGGTATTTACAAACATGGTGTGTATGACCATCCCGTTTTTGGAAAGGTCTTTGCCTACGAGGTTGATGGGTATGGCAGCGTTTCCATAATGGATGATGCTAATACTCCTTCACTCTTATCACTTCCTGATATGGGGTTTGTTGAAAAAGATGACCCCGTTTACCTTAACACTCGAAAAATGGTTTTGTCGAAACAAGGCAACCCCTATTACCTTACCGGCGAATTTTTTGAAGGTATTGGAGGCCCTCATATTGGAACTCGTTTTGCATGGCCCATGAGTCATTTAATAGCAATCCGAACCAGCTCCGACGATGCGGAAATTATTAGATCTCTTGAAATAATCAAGAAATCTTCTGGAGGTTTGGGTCTCATGCACGAAAGTGTGAATGTTGATCTGCCACACTCGTATACGCGAAGCTGGTTTGCCTGGTGCAACAGTGAATTTGCAAAGACGATTCTATACCTTGCCGAGAAAAAGCCGCATTTGATCTTTGCAGATGACGCTGAACCTTACATGGCTAGCGAAGCAGTTCTTTCAAAAAAGCAGAAGACAGAAAAAGTGCCCGGGGCTAGAGCGGATAAGGAACCAAAGAAAGCAGCTGCCGATATAGAGCAGAAGAAAGTGGTACCTGAAAAAGAGCGCAAAAAGATCATAGCTGACAAGGAGCTCAAGAAAGAGTCAACTGAGAAAGATCCCAAAAAGGAAGAAGTCGAAATGAAACCCAAAAAAGTGGAATATAAAGCTCCCTCAGAGCCCAAGAAACCTGTCCACCAAGAAGAGTAGTTAGCGGTACGATTTGTCGCTTATGCCATATAATTATGGTCTTTTCTAACCAACATGGATGACTGGTGCTTTGTGTTGTAAAATCTATCTTTAATAATATATTTGTTGGTGCAGGATATCTCTGTTGACTACAAGGACACATAACGGGCAACTCGGGAAATGAATTACATATTAATTAAAGAGTCCAAGAGCGTTTGTATGCAGCAGTTATTATAGTTGTTATACTCTATATGGAGCTGGCTGTGCGCCAGGCACGGACGAAATGATAGGTTTTATCGACGCCTCAGTGTTGTTGTGAAACGGCATGATTTGCGGGTATGTCACGACATTTGCTTGAGCAATCGAAATCTCCCAGCTTTCAAGATCATAAACTACATAAGCGCTACGTAGGAAGGTGGCGCCTAAAATATTAACCCCACTGCTAGCGCTATTGGGGAAGATACCAAGAACCAAATCATAGTTTGATGGTATATCGGCACTGGGAAGGAATATGTCTTTGCTGTGCACCATGATGTCTTTGATAGGAATATGAATCTGGGCTCCGCTAAAGTCGAAAATCATGCTTTGGTTGTAGTCGAAGTTGGTTGATTCGGCGAAGAAAGCACCGCCAACATAGTGAAGGTTATTGATGCGTGATGCAATTGAAATGAAGACGTCAGGTGGAAGGAAGCAAATGGATGTGCCAGTATCTAGCGGAAGCCAACTGGGCGTCCAAGAAATATCTTCGTTGTTAACTTTGATTTTTGACAAACTCACGTCCATACGGCGCGATGGCGACATTTGCACAGTGTAGAGGGGCCCAGAATACTTTGAGCCGTCGACTGCGCCAAACAAGAGGTCTCCAGTTGGTTTAGCTAATGTGTTCAAAAATACTGAGTATGCATTTTTGCTAATATATCCCTGATCTTTTAGTCTTTGGGGAAAGTTTGGATAAGTCGATGTAAGTTGCGATTCCAGGTGCATAGGGCCCAAGCCCAAGATTCCCGTTACAACAGACGACGAAAATGATGTATTGAGAGTACCAAACGTCTGGTTTGTAATTGTCAAGTTTCCAAGCCTCATGTTATCGGTTGCCCAAGTGCCCACTCCAGATCCTTTCGAGTAATTGATGGCGAATAGCGTATTGTTTGATACAAGTGTCGATGATTTGTTAGGCTCAAAGTATTGGGGCGTGACTTGTGACGACGCGGATACCCATAGATCTGAGGAACCTGTATCCACTACCGCGTCAACATACTGAGGCGGGGTGCCCACACCCAAGCGTGCTGTATAAGAGATTACCTTATTCGTTATTGGTAGATCTAATTCAGACAGATCCTGGTTAAACAGGAGGCTATTTATCCTCAAATCTGGGTTCGACTGTGGCTTCAAATCAAAATGGATGTAGCCGTCTCTGTGCCCACCGTTGACTGGGAAGCAATTGCATGCTCCAATCAGCCAGCTTGCAAAATAGCTGTAAGGCCTCATGTCTTTATAAATATTGCATACGCATTCTTTTGCAGAGACACCTGGTTTATATATCAGTGCATGGCAAATACGATTGTTGTTCTTTGAAATACATAGACAAAGAGGTTCAAGTAAAGGGCATTTAAGGTTGCATAATTTGAGTCGGAGATTCATGGAGATCTAAGGACAAAGAGCAATAGCAAAGATCTTTATAACTTCCCTTATGGCACCCCATGTAAAAGATCTATCTCGAGGAATCTATATCAAGGGCAACTGAATACGTTTTGTAGATTGTTATTGCTCTCTAAAAATGTCAATGCCCGGTTATAATTCAATATAAATCACGCTCAAGTTCGCAAGCAATTTCATTGCGAGAGAGGATATTCATATTTAGTCAGCTCTTGATTTGATGCAAAAAAAAGCCATGCTCATGATGTCAGACAACTGGAATATAGGTAAGAGGTACCGTTGCCGAAAACATATGCCTTTATAAGCTGATGCCTATTTTGGGTTCACATTAATCTTAAGAAATTTAACGTTTGCAATTTCTATTTGTTATCTTAAAAAGCCCTTAAAAAACTCATGACTCAAGAAGCGGAGAAAATGAAAGAAAGAGGTCGAAGAAGAAAAAAAATACGCACTAGGCATTGGAACAAAATGCTAGATTGTACAATATCTTTTTCTGAATTTACTTCAAGAAATATGATTCTGTGACAAGTGTTCGTAATCGAATGGTGTGAACCCACGTTTGTAATTCACACATACACATGGAAACTGAACAGTGATCACAAGTATAGATGAGACTGATGTTGCTGCTGACTGGAGAATATTCAAATCAAAGAGCGTTAATATCATGTTGGCAAATGGGCGTTGTCTTGGAATTTCTGTGATATTTTCTTTCCGTTTGTATTAAACAAAAGATTTAATCTATAAACGGGAGTAGTTTTTTCAAACCGGCAGTATTTAACGACAATAGCAACACTATAGGCTGATATATTTGGAACAATTAAACCCCATTTTGCGTTCTACGGGGCGAATTTCTGGAACTCGTCCAAGCATCAAGGCAAATAGTCACATCCAAATATAGAGATAATGATACACATCAGGCTATGCGTTTAACTCTCACTAAGTAATATGGAATCAATGAAAAGTAGAAAAGCCCAGTATACCAATACAGATATGAATATTGGAATTCAGCCTAACCATTCAGAAAATAAGAAGTAATAAGAAAACGTGAAATATGTTGAAATGTTTACGAATATAAACCTTCCTCCAAACCTATAGGAATAGACTTTCCATACACCCATTGCCATGACACTGGCTGAGTCCATTGTCCAGCTGTTGGAAGTTTAGCTTTGATTGCCTCGCCATCAAGACCAAGCACAGAAGCGACCTGGTCAGCGAATTCGTGTGCGTCGCCAAAGTTGTCGCCTTCATAAACAAATAGGACAGGTGCGCAAATCTTACCCACGGGTAAAGCTGATATTTCTTCCAGCAAGTCTAAAACAATACCTGATTCAGGCAGATATTCCAAGCTTGGTGGGGCTTCTGCCGTAGGCGCTGCTAGTGAGATCTTGGCCAAACGTTCTGAAAGAGATCCTTGTGGGGAGTGCATCAAAATGAATCGCGGCGTTTGAACACTTTCCTTCAGTGCTGCATTGGAAGACGCGAGTGCAACGGTCTCCGCGAAATCGAATTGTGTGATGAAGGGGATTAACGTGGCAGTGACAAATTTGCGGCGGAATCCTGGAAGAGTGGGTGATCGCACTTGGACAACAGTAATTCCATTTCCATAAAACACTTCAATTGCAGTGCTGATACCGGTTGTTTCGACGCCAGCAGGTGCATCACGGGGGCCTGCAAATGGGTAGAGGTATTCATCACTAAGGCGGCCAACAAGCTTGAGGCCGAGCGAGTAAATCAGAAGATCTGCTGTGAGCTGGGGAACATTTCCAGCAGAAACAGCTGGAATCACAAGAATTGAATTGGTAAGCGAGGATGTGATTTCATCAATAGGGATGCTAGGTACCGGAATGAATGGTGTTGAAGTTGACATGCTGAGGCGATTTCTTTGAAATAAAAACCAAAGCGAAATTAAAAATTAAACAGGTAGTAATATAGAATTGGCGTAATTATATTATGGAACTTCAAAAAGGTTCGAAAGAGCTGACTGGCATGCACTCAAAGAAATCAGTGGCGCAGGTATCGTGGTGTGGGAAAATGAATTTCCAAGCTCACCAAAGCCCGTATATTAAATCCCTGCAAACATTTCAGAATGATCCGCTCCCAATGAATTTTCATCTTTTCTATTTCCACCTCCACTCCAGACTTTTCATATCGTCTCAGGTCAGAACGTTTCATTCTCAACGCCCAACACCTCATAAAAGTACTATTCACAAACATGCTACGAGTTACTTCTTTTCGACCCGCAGTCCGCTACTGTAATTTGGGACTTGCTACCCGCTTTTACTCCACAAAGCCTACTGAATCGACGGCCTCTGCACCACACATTCCCGAACCAGAACCTCCTATCACCCTCTTCCCCAGCCTAGACGATATTTCAGCTGAAGATCTCGTACTAAATAAAACTTCTCCGGCCAAGAGTGGTTGGTACAATATTACCAGAACACGTGGTAACCAGCTCCCAGTATACTCCGATGTTCGCGCCAACGGGCACAGAACGACACTCATTAGACGCATCGAGGGTTCCCTGCCATTGCTCAAACAGGATCTCAAGAAGGCTTTGAATCTTACCAATGACGACATCAAGATTAAGGCTACGTCGAACCAGATTGTGATCAAGGGAGACCGTGTTAAGGAGGTTCGTGCACTATTCCGAAAGGTCTCCCTGTAATGGCATACTTTGTGTACATAAAAAACATCCACTTTGTAAATATAATCGATCTTATTTGGCGCTATAATCAGTAAAAAGGCATATATTGATAGAGACGCAAATTTATGTGAGCACATCTTAGAAGTGATTTGATCATGGGACATTAAAGAGGGAGAATTGACGGACGATACTAGGACCATACTCATCATAGTCAGCCTTGGTGTAGCAGTAGTTCTTGAATTCAGCAGTCTGAGCAAGAAGAGAGCCACCAAACCAAACGGCGTTACGCTGCTTTTTGTGGGAAATTACTTGTACATCAAGACCACCACTCTTGGAGCCACTCAGGACTTCAGAAGCATGAATACGCGTATTGACAAGAGAACGAATATCACGCTGCAGACGTCTGCCAAAGTCTCTAAACATGGTAGAACCACCAGACAAGACAATGTTTTTGTACAGACCTCTTCTAACATCAATTGGCGAAGCTTGTACAACAGAGTCAACCACGTTGGGGAGGGGAGTCAAGAAATCAGAGGATGCAATTTCTGGGTTGAAGAAGATTTCAGGAGCAAGGAAACGTTCATACGCGATATCCACCTCAACTTTGCGGCCCAAACCTTGGTCAACAATATATTTCTTGAATCTATCAGGGTCATTGTCAAAACGGTTGAATTCTTGAACAATGTCAGGAGAGACATAGCAGTACTCTTCCTTGATCTTCTCAGCTGTCTTCAAAGAAGTATCAGCTTCGTTACGATCACGAAGTAAACTCTGGATGAAGTACGTGATATCTCGACCAGCAATTGGGATGTTTTTTATAGCAGAGCCAATCACGTAACCCTCGGCGACAGGAATAACGTGGGTGACACCATCACCAGAGTCAATTACAGTACCGGTCAGGGATCTGTCAGTTACCTTGCTAGACGTCCAGGAGGCAGCCAGTGCAAGGACGGCCTGAACAGCAATGTACAAACCTGCACAGTTGAACGACTCAAACATAATTTCAGCAGTGTTTTCTCTGTTTTCAGGAGGATTGAGAGGAGGCTCAGTCAAAAGAAAATGATGATCCTCAGGTTCGCATCTCAAGTACTTGAAGATGGAGTTCTCCCAGAATCGTTCCATATGATCCCAGTTTTCAATTTGACCGTGGCGGATGGGGTAATTGACACCATAGTCTAGAATGTTAGGGATTATGCCAGCATGAGAGAAATATAGAACTTACGAGGGCCGTTAGCAGCTGCAAGGGCTTCGTCTCCGATAAAGAAATCCAAATCTTCAGTGCCTCTCTTCTGTGAGAGGTTACCACCGGATGAAACGGTTCTTGTGCTGGCTCTTCCACTTGGTCCGTTTTGTCTCGTCGCAATGACAGTGGGGAAGATAAAGGAAGGAGAGTCGTTACCGGCAAATCCTAGCTTCGTGAGGCCAGTACCGCTAAATTAAGTCAGTAATGGATATTAAGAGCAGTATAGTGCTAATTTCATACTTGTCTGGAAAGCGTTAGTAATTGTTCATTCAAAGGATTAATAGAGTACACTGTCAATTACATACCCATGACAACGGCAGGTGCTCCAGAGAAAGCCATTGTTGAATTTGATTAAACTTGATTGCTTAGGTAGTTGTTGGATGAAGTCAGAACTGAAAATGTCAATTGAGTTGAGTACTCCTAAGTTGCCAGTTGGCGCTGAGTTAAGTTGTGAGATAAATGGTGGTGGCTTGGTTTTCCACAGGGCTAGGGTTTATCGTCCTTTCATCGGCCTTCGGAGACTTGAACTAAGCCTTCTAAATGCTGACATGCTAAGCATCAATGAAGTGCCAACAAGCTTTGTGAATGTATTTGCAAGCCAGGAATCCTGTATTAATTCTTTATTTCAACCATACGTATATTTAAACAGCCATTATTACATTTTTTTTTCTCTCTAAAGCGTCTTAATATGATTCAGTACCGTTGACAATAACATTGTTAATCTGTTAATAAAGCAGTTAGTAAAAGGAGTTCCCATAAAAACTAAAGAGAAACTTACCTTCAGGATCATGCGGCAAAGCTGTGTGGCGAGCAGGAGTTGTTGGCGCTTGCCAATTAGGGGATCGACAACAAAAGTCTCTTTCATATCTACAGAAGTTAGTAATGATTTCAGGCAATATTGTATAGACTCACCATTGTTACCAGTACCCAGGCAATCGACACCAAGTCTAGGATTCTTCTCAAGAACTTGTCTGGATTTAAGCGAAGATAGAGTCTCGATAGGGGCGAGACCAGAGTTTTCAGCCAATGCCATAGGGATAGAGTCCAAAGCGGTGGAAAAGGCTCTGAACGCATATTGGTCAATGCCAGTGTGCTTGTCAGCTTCCTCAGCAACAGCCAAAGACGACGTAATTTCAGCGGCACCACCGCCATAAACAACACGATTGTCGCGAACAAGGTTACGGACAACGCAGATAGAGTCATGCACAGCACGCTTAGCTTCGTCAATAATCATCTTATTAGAACCACGAATGAAGATAGTGACAGCGCGAGGATTTGCACACTCTTCAATAACCAGCATGCGATCACGAGTAGTACCGAAAGAAAGCTCGCGAACAGTTCCAGCAGTTCCGAGCTTCTCGGGCTTAAGATCTTCAAATCTTGGCACGATGCGGCCCTTTGTAGCAATAGCAATAAGCTCAATTTCGGGGCCACCAACCCATCTGACAGCAGGAAGTTTATTTTGCAAAAGTAAGTGATTTGCCTCATCATCGAATCCCCACTGGCAAATAACAAGATTAGCGCCAGAGGCCTTGACGTGGTCAATCATTTCTGAGAACTTGTCGTGTTCATAAGTTTGTAGCTTCTTGAACTCTTCTACTGAAGAAATGTCAAGCTTATGCTTGGTCTTGGGTTTAGGAGGCTCAAATGGGCAAGTAAGAATGGCAAGCTTGACATCGTTCAGCTCACGAGGCATTTGGGGGTGGGACATGTCCTTGTCAAGGACAATACCCCGGACAAGTTTAGAGTCTTCGAGAGAACCACCAACCTTGCCGTCGACTTTGATTAGCTCAAAATCAACATCCTTTCGCTCAAGATCCGCAACTTGGAGAACAGCATCGACAGCAATGTTGGCAAACTGTTCGTGAGTCTTGGATACAATCTTACTTCCCAGAGAAGTTCTGGCGGCTTTTAACAGGGTCGTTTTGTCTTCTCTGCTGACAGGGATTGTGTCGGAAATGGTATCGAGGTGAGCGACTGCAATCTGGCAAGCTTGATCATATCCGTTCGCGATCTTAATGGGATGGATTCCCTTGTCGATAAGTTCGGAAGCCTGTTCCAGAAGGGCGCCAGCAAGAACAACTACACCAGTAGTACCGTCACCGATCTCATCGTCCTGAGATCGCGATAGTTCAACAAGCAATTTGGCGATCTGATTTTCGATTTGCATCTGAGAGAGAATGGTGGCGCCGTCATTCGTAATGGTGATGTCTCCGTCAGGCGAGATCAAAATCTTGTCCAGACCTCGAGGACCAAGGGAGGTCTTTACGAGGTTTGCCACAGTCCTTGCTGCGAGGATGTGGGACTTCACAGCTTCAATGCCATGGGATCGTTTCTTCTGGCCCTGATCTCTGACAATGATGAAAGGTCTTCCCATTTCATCTTGCGCCACGATCGCATTGGAGAGATCGGGCATTGCCATTTGTTGTTGAGCCATTTTGAAAGTGATTTAAGGGAGATCGAGCTTAACAGAACGTCTGGACAATCAGGCTGGTTGATCAATCTTGGAAAGTTGATTCTGGCGGACTTGAAGCTTTTTTTTGTTGTCGCTGTTCTTTGAGGTAAGCAGGGTAAAATTCTCCTTGCCCTACTATATGTTGCTGACTCAGCTGAAATTTTCTATGGTGCCCAAGGGTACTTTTTTCTGAGCCTCGTAATACAAGATCTGCAAGTATTAAATCTCAGTTCGCTGCTAAGACTGCTGATCCAAATATTAAAAATTTAGTTAATATAGGAGTATTGGGATTTTAAATTATGTATTGATAAATAAGCAGTGTTTTATAGCAACATGAGCGGACATTAAGAAGAACTTTTAAGCAGAGGTGGGAGGAACAATCGTGTAGTCGACTTGGTCAGAGTTCTCGAACTCGTACATATCAAGGGCGACAATAGCAGATTCACGAACAACACGTTCACCGTCTTTAGCAAATTTATTCAAAACGGGGAGAACTTCGTCAGTAGCAATAGATCCAAGTGCTTCTGCTGCCTCATGACGCACCATTCCCTCTTCTTTTTCGTTTGAGAGAACTTTGATCAAAGCAGGAACAGAGTCAGGGCTGCACAACTGGCCGAAAACGTAAGCGATTTCGTGTCGGAAAAGGGCAGAAGAGTCATTGAAACCAGACGCAAGTGCCAGGACGGCTTCAGTGGTGCCAATGTCACGTAGGCGGAACATGGCGCGATATCTCTTGAACAGGGACTCGTTAGTGTTGTTGAGCAGCTCCTTGAGTTTGGGCACTTGAGACTCTTCAGTAGGCAAAGGGGGAGCAGGATCAATAGAAGAAAAGGCGCTCTCCTGGAGGTTCTCAGTTTTGCTGGCTTCAGAGCCTTCCCATTCAATTCTGGCGATGGCAAGTTCACAGGTTTGACGAATAACTTCCAGGGGATCATTAACAAGATAGTCCTTAAGCAGATCAAGAGATCCAGCATCTCCCAAGGCTCCCAGAGCTTCAGCTGCTTCATGGCGAACCATAGGTGGCTGCTCAAGATCTTTCAGAACGTGCTGCAAAGCACCTGCAGCATACATGTTGTGGGTTTGACCAAGAACGTAAGCCAGTTCATGCTTGAGAAGTTCAGAGTCGTCTTGGAAACCTTCAGCAATAACGTCAATAGCCTTGTTGACTCCATCAGTGCCCAGGTTCTTGAGGTTGAAGAGAGCTCTGAAGCGATGGGCGAGAGGGATCTCACCACCTTTGTTGAGTAGTGTATCTCTCAGCGTGTCGAGGGATTCGCCGTGGTTCTCAGTTTGTCTAAGTTCGTCCATTATGATTTAGTGGCTTGTATACTCAAGGTCTGAAGTTCTTTGGAGAATGAAGAAACAAAATTTTCAATAAAATAGATGTAACCTTGGCATGCCTTCTTCTTGCAATGAGCTGAGACAGATCTAGGCCCATACAAATTTCAAATTCCCAATGGGCAGCCCCAACCCTGAAAAATTTTTAATGCTCCCAAGAAAGAGGCAACCCAGTTTTCCATTGATCTGTGCTGTGTTTAGTTATACTACGATAAGATGGCTACAGTTATACCCCCTCCTTCTAAGCGCCAGCGCAGGGAACTGCAAAAGCCGAAAGAACTTGATGAGATTCCTGATGACTTGCCTCATGTTTTAGTCAAGTTCCAGGCCTCTGACACTGGTGAAAATACTGGCGGAAGCATCAGAGTTCCAGGCAATGTGACTGAGAAGCAATTGGAACTTCTACTGAATCAGCTTTTGAATTCAAACGACGACCCCGTACCTTATTCATTTTCTTTGCTGAAGGAGCAATCGAAGGACGAAACACAGGCAAATACCTTGATCGACATTAACTCTGATTTATACACATCCGTTTTAAAGCCTGGCCATAAAACGACTGAAGATCAACTCACTTTAATTTATACTCCTCGCGCCGTATTCAAGGTTAGACCTATCACGAGATCATCTAATGCTATCTCTGGCCATGGTTCTACTATTTTAGCGGCACAGTTTGCCCCTCACACCTCTTCAAGGATGGTAACTGGTGCTGGCGATAGCACTGCTAGGATTTGGGATTGTGACACCCAAACACCAATGCGAACTCTTTCAGGTCATACTGACTTTGTTCTAACTGTTGCGTGGTCCCCTGACGGAACTATTATTGCAACGGGAAGTATGGACTCAACGGTTCGCCTTTGGGACCCCAAAACGGGTGCCCAAATTGGATCTGCGCTTCGTGGGCACTCCAAGTGGATTTCAGCACTTTCTTGGGAACCTCTTCATCTAGTTGAACCGGGTCATGCGCCAAGACTAGCGTCGTCTTCCAAGGATGGCACACTACGGGTTTGGAATATAGATCAGCACATTTGCGAGTTCTCCATGAGTGGTCATAAAGGAGCAGTTTCTTGTGTCAAATGGGGTGGATTAGGCGACATATATTCTGCATCCCATGATAAGTCTGTGCGTGTCTGGTCTTCGAAAGACGGTCGTCTTATCTCTATTCTTAATGCTCACGCTCACTGGGTCAATCACATGGCCCTTTCTACCGATTACGCACTGAGAACGGGCCCCTATGATCATAAGGGCAAATTTGAAGCGACCCCTGAAGAATACAGAAAAGCCGCGAAGGAAAGGTTTGAAAAACTTGCTCGCGTCGGTGGTAGCATCTCTGAGCGTCTTGTTACGGCTAGTGACGACTACACCATGTATTTATGGGAACCTGCTAAGTCTAAGAAGCCCATTTGCCGTATGACAGGCCACCAAAAGCTTGTGAATCATGTAACTTTTTCCCCTGATGGACGTTACATTGCATCCGCGTCATTTGACAACTCTATCAAACTCTGGGATGGCCGTGATGGCAAATTCATTGCGACGTTCCGTGGTCATGTCGCCCCTGTTTATCAGTGTGCATGGTCCGCTGACTGCCGCTTGCTTGTGAGCGCTTCTAAGGATACCACGCTCAAGATCTGGGATGTGCGTACCAAAAAGCTGCTTAGCGATCTTCCTGGGCATGCGGATGAAGTCTACGCTGTTGACTGGAGTGTGGATGGTAAAAGGGTTTGTTCTGGAGGAAAGGATAAAATGGTGCGTTTGTGGACTCATTAGAATATATATAAGTTTAGCATGTATTTATTTATTTGTTCGTTCTTTGATTATAGATTGCTGTACAGTATGTTCTGACTTTGAATCCCTGCTTGTAGGCCAGTTAACATAAATTTTTTCTGGACTACTGTCCACAAGATTTCAGCCTGTGTTGGGAGTCACAAAATCGCAAACTTAAAGACATTCGCACGAAGTAGGGCAGAATTAAGAAAACTATTTGGAAATTATTATTATTTGTTATATGTCAACTGCGGTTTACGTACTTTATAGACGTTAGCAGCCAGCCAGGATACCCGGGGGACCCGAGTCCATTAGCGGTGGTGCTGATTGTCTAAATGGCCTAGACGGTCTAGGCCACATTTCCCCTCGAACCGGTTCATCAATGGATCCCTCTGGTGTCGGTGGGCGTTTGGTCACGTAGTGGTTCCAAGCTCTCTCCCGCGCAAGTCGGGCTGCCAGCCTCCTCTCAACGAAGGAGCGCTGCGACTCTCGCAGGCTGCGGATGAGCGCCTTATAAGTCCCCAAGGAACGTTTGGTCATTAGGCCTCCTGGCGAGAACACCAATGGGAAGAACTTGTCCCCAAGGATGCTGTACCTCTGTAACTTCTCTTTCTCTTTCGATTCGAGAACTTTCAGAGGGTCGCTTCCGCATGTGACCAATGAAAATTGCGATTTATTATTTCGATTTCCTTAGAGAAGATTCAAACGGTCTGGATCAAGCTGGAGATCTTCTATTTCTTTATCCTTTGAATCCCGTGAGTAATAAATCCCTCGCTGGGATATCCTAATTGGGATAATTAGGGTGTCGAGCCTAAGGAAAAACTTTTGGTTGACTATAAAAGCGGAACTATTTCAACTGTTTCAACGGCTCTGTCTCGATAGAGTGAGCCCGCTTCGTTCACGCAGTTTTTGTGGTGATGTGTGTCGATGTTTACATTAAACCCTGATACTCTAGTCTGTGCTGTCATGGTCACGATTACATGAAAGCATGCTCATTTCATCAAATAAATACGCTCACTTCATATACTCGTAAAGAAAATTTATCAAAGACATACATAATCACAAAGGATTTCACAAACATAAAAACAAGTCTTAGACCTTATCAGAAGCATGCTCACTAGACAAAGCCGTGGTTGTAGCCACATGCTCGCCATAGTAAGTCGACATTTCAGGTTCCTCATCGTAAGCACCACCAACCTCGTGGATCTCGATCATGTCCAATCCGGCGGTTTCTTCCTCGTTACTAAGTCGCAAGTGCAGGCCAGGGATGTAATTGACGCAGAAGCAAATAATGTAGGTGAAGACAAAAGACCACGAGGAAATGCTGCAGATATCGGCAAGCTGGTAGCCAAGCTGCTTCCAGTGGTGAGCAACCCAACCGCCTGCGATTTCGGTAGCACCATCCAAAGCTGCAACCTCGGGCGAAGCAAAAAAACCAAGCAAAATGCCGCCAACAATGCCACCCACTCCATGGAGGTTAAAGGCTTCAATGGTGTCATCGACCTCAAGGTAATGAGTAAGCTTGTGAGAGAGTCTGCAGACAGCTGCAGTGATGGCTCCGGAAACGAAGGCTGCCCATGGGGCAACGTATGCACATGAAGGAGTAATAGCAACAAGGCCAGCAATTGCTCCCTCGCAGGCCCCAGTGATTGAAAATCTGCCAGTCATGATGCGATCAAGCAGAACCCAAGTGGCACTGGCAGAGCAGGCGGCAAGATGAGTGTTGGCAACAATGTATGCAGTACGCAGGTTGACGGCTAGACCAGTACCAGAGTTAAAGGCAAACCAGCCAAACCAAATGAGGGTAGCGCCAACGAAAACCATGACGGGATCTTTGGGTCGGTACTTTGCATTGCCCTTCTTGGGACTATCCTTACGCTTTCCAATAAAGAGAGAATAAGCAAGTGAAGCCATACCAGACGAAATATGGACGGGACCACCGCCTGCAAAATCAAGCGAGCCGAGGTTGTAAAGCCATCCCTTTGCGTTCCAGACCCAGTAGGCTTGGGGACAATAAACAACAGTCGTCCAGATGAAGCCGATAACGAGCGAGGGAATAAGTCTGCCACGTTCAGCGATTGCGCCAACAAAAATCTGGACTGTGCACACAGGGAAAAAGGTAGAGAAGATGAAGTATAGAATTTCGGGAATTGTGCCCGTGCCATTGAACATTTGTCCGTCAAATCCCTGAAGTGCGCCTAATCTGAAATTACCCAAGATCTTGCCGCCTGTTGGGGAAACTGCGAGAGAGTAGCCAAAGAGGTACCATTGGATTGTGATCACGGCTGTGATGATGTAAGACTGGAATAGAATCGAGAGGATGTTATTGCGACGAAGCATTCCTCCGTAGAACATGCCGATACCGGGCGTAATGATGAAGACGCCAAAGGTACATATTAGAATGAAGCATGTGTCAACCAAACTGATTGTTGCAGTGTCCTCTTCCAAGGACCGACTCACTAGGGTGTCCATTTTAGGAGTTTGCTTTTGATGTCAATCAAGAGCAAGAAAAAGGAGAATTGGTTGGTATTTATATTATCCCTGGTGATGCACTAGAGTAGCAGTTATCTTGCCATCAAACTGATTCATTGATCTACTATATGATGTTTGGTATTTGCCAATCTCCAAGCGATGATTTCTTTTTTTTTTTTTTGGTTCATATCCGCAGAGATAAGAAGCGCTATCGGGCCAAGCACACCCAATTTCACTCAACTTGAGCACTATGTAGAAAATAAATAAAATTAAGCCATGAAATAAAGTAGATGCCTGCCAGTGACAATCACGTTCACGTCCATGGCCGTCATGATTGTTCTTCAAGCTTGGATCGTTTGTAGCACAACAATGTTCCAGGTCTAGGTTTTTTTTTCTTTTCAAATCTTTTCAATCTGGCCTTCTACAGACGCTGCCGTGCTTTGATCAGAGAGCCAAGCTTTGGTGTGAAGGGCTTGGTAGCTCTTTTACAGCTCTTCATGAGGCTTAATTGCCAGCACTGCGCGTATTTTGTTTTTGGCTTCCTTCGTGAGTCTCATTTTTGTCGATGTACTGTATATAACCGGTATATCCCCGAGTAAGTATCCAAGACATAGGACTGTGGCGCAAGTGATAAGCGCTTCCCTTGTTGACTAATCAACCAATTTTTGACATATGAATAGCAATTTAAAGACGAAGTCAGGTACCCATATATACTACAAGACAGAAAAACAGAAGGAACAATCTCGAATTTGAGTGTAACGTTGTTACTTGGTACGCGACGAGAATATTCCTCGTCAGGACTTGCTACATAGATCCTTAACTTGATAAGCGCGCATTGACGAATCACCGGCCGTAAATGCTGCCAGATGTACGCTGAGCAAACCCCATTTGCAATCATTAATTTGTATGTAGTGGTACATGAGGGAGGATATCGATCCATGAGGGTCTGTTTTCCTGGGCTGTAACTGTGCATGAGGAGACCCATGAAAAAGCGTTGAAACTTTCTGCATTTTAAGGTGGTGGAGGGATGTTTTTACCAAAATTGAGAAAATTCCCACACGAAAAGCGCTGCGCTGCGATTAAGCGCGTTGCAAACCTTATCGCCACACTGATAAGGTTTTCCTATTTGGGAATGTATTGTTAATAGTAGTTGACAAGTTCTAATCCAGCCATTGACACGCTGCCTTCGAGATCTGCGAACAGAATTTGGATAGATCAAGCTCCGCTAGAGAAGACAGCAATGTACATGTATCTATGTAGCTCAGGGTCAGATATTCTTCAGAGAGACATGTGTGAGCAAACACCGAATTTGGTACTGAGTGCCGACGTATCGTGAAGACCCATCCATCGACCGAAGCTGTAAACAATTAACACAAACCTACATGTGGACATGGAGTTGTCACTGTTCGGTTAAAAGCAGCTTAAGCATCTTATTAAACATTGTGACCTGCCAAGAACTATGGGGTAGCTTCTTTGTCTACAGATTTCTGGGGGTTACCACGATGGGTACCGCCTTAATTGTTTCAGGTTGTTGTATATGTCCCTAAAATCCCGCTGGTCAGCTAATACTACATAACGAAACTATAACTATCCATTGGTCTCATCGCAAAAGTATGAGCCTAACTAGAGCTGACCAGGTGTGTGACAATTATGGCTCGTTCACGTTCCTGTTAAATGCATTTTTTCGAATCTATTACTAGCGAAAGGTCGAGAATATCAACCATCTTCTCAAAGCTTATTAGCACTTCTAGATTTTCTAAATGCCACCAAAGTACAACCGGCACCAGAGAAAGAATTTCCTGAAACCCAATTCGAGCGGAAGTGGCATCTAAACCAACTAAACCATCAGCGCTACCTACGAACTCCAAACATTGTGAATATTGATCTTAACTGGCTGCTGAAGTGTCCGATTGAGCATATGAACTGTACTTGATATAACAAGGTAATAATCAAAATATAGACTTTTTGGGAATTGGGTTTTTTCAGATCTACCTTAAACCTTCCATGAAAGCTAACATTGAGTTTCTTAAAGCAGCTCAGTTAATGCTTTTCTCCAACATAACTTCGCTCTCAGAAAAAAGTGAAATAAAGAGCTCTTTAAACGAATAAACTATATTTAAAAATGAAGTAGTAAACTCACGACAGCAATACCGAACGCATGCATCACACAGTTTATCTAGATTTATAATATCCAAATGCCGGCATTTGATGTTTAAGAGAAGATCGGTAGGACGTCAACGTTTTAAGATTTTGAAGTTAAAGCATCAGCCCTTGCTTTGAAGTGACTCCTACTAGTAGCCAGAGTTTTCTTGACCAGGTAGAGATTGCTGGCAACCTCTTACCATATTATCTAGGATTATATTACCGCCGCCCCCATCGCCACAACCATCGCCACTTAACGGCATTTGCAATGGTAAAATGTTACGTAATACGACACGCTGATGACATAATTATCAGATTCCGTGCGCAACGGCCACTTCAAACGTCGTCGCTTACCCAACCTTATATTGTTCATTTTCCAAATCCTTCAACATTCATTCTTTTACATCTATTTTGCTCAACCCTTTCACGCTAAAAAAATGAGATTAAAACTAAGATTTCCTGATTCAACTGAGGTTGTTACCCTCACCGGCTCCGACGAAACAGATGCAACAGTCACAGTACAACAACTACTCGACGCGTTCCCTGCCGCTGCTGATAAAGACTCGGCCAGCATTAGAGCCGGGTTCCCGCCAAAAGTTATAGACATTAGCGACAGATCGGCGACTGTCAAGAGCCTGGGCATTTCAAATGGCGAACAGCTGGTTGTCAATTTTGATGGAAGCACAAAATCAAGTAGCACACAACCTGCCTCAACCTTACCGCCTTCGTCAACGCCCATCAAGGCGAGCTCCAGTGCATCCTTCTCAAAATCAACACCAAGCAAGATTGTCAAGACAGCGCCAAGACCTTCGGGAAATGTAAATAAACAGAGCGCAAGCGTAATTGGGGGATCGTCATCAGCTCCTAGTACCACAAAGCCGCCGCTGAGACCTGCATCGGCTAGCGATGAGTTGATCCAAGTAAAGTGTGGGTCTTTTGGCTATTTGCGACTCAGAGTGATGGAGGATGATAACTCTTGCCTGTTCAGAGCTGTGGGCTACACAATTCTCAAAAATCTGGATTCCATGTTCTCGCTGCGCGACGTGGTGAGAGAAGCGATTCTAAATGACGAGGAAACGTACTCAGATGCGATACTGGATAAGCCAAGAAGTGTGTACATGAGCTGGATCATGCAGGAGAGCAGCTGGGGCGGCGCGATCGAGCTGGAGATCCTGGCAAAGAACTTTGGAATTACAATCTGCTCGCTGGACGTCGCGAACGTGCGCACAGACATGTTCAACCCTGGCCAGGACCGGTTTGTGTGCGTGATCTATTCAGGCATTCACTACGATGCGGTAGCGCTCTGCGCGGACCAGTTCGAAAGTGGCAGGCCCGAAGACGACGAGACCATCTTTGAGGGTGATATGAAGGGCATGCTGGTGCTTGAAAGCCTAAGAGAGCTGGGCACCTTGTTAAAACAGCAGAGGTATTATACCGATACTGCCAAGTTCACGCTCAAGTGCAATACATGTGGTGCAAGCTTGTCGGGAGAAAAGGAAGCGACTAAGCATGCCATGGCCACAGGACACACGGACTTTGGCGAGTACTAATTAATGTCAAAGTGTCAAAATGAATGCGAAATAAAGTTGTTTTGATTTCTTTTTTGGTTATATCTCTGGCATTTCACTCTTGTATCAGTTTCTCTGTAAAAATAAACAATATTGAAAAAAAAAAATAAAAAAAAATAAAAAAAAACTATCATGCATTACTTTTGTTTGAATTTTGTGCGGTTTTCTTTCCCTGATCCTTTTAGATTTCCTCAACTTGCATCACATCCTGCTCCTTCTCCTTCACATCCTCTGCCTGGTCTGTTGACATTTCCTTCTCCTGCTCTTCCTCTTCCTTTTCCTTTTTTGCCAATTGTTGCTGTACGGCCTCTGCCTCTGCTATTTTTGTCCTTTCCTCCTTCATTCTCTGGAACTTTGCCACGTCGTGACCTGCCGCCGCATTGGCTTCCTCCGGTGTGTAGGGGCCTTCCTTCAGCAGCTTGACCCGGCGTTTGTGCACCTTACCGCGCTGGTGGTGCGACTTGGCCGAGGAGGTCTCGAAGTACTTGGCGCAGGGGATGCAGTAATGCTGGCCCAAGCCGGGCTTGGTCTCGTCGATGGGCTGTGCTTCAAGAGACGAGATGGAGTCGTCGGTTTTGAGGTCGGTGTAAAGAATCTGGTCGAGGTCACTGATAATGGGTTAGCTTAGGCGCTCAAAGGTAAAGGAAGAAGAAGAAGAACTTACCGAGTGTACCTCTTTGTCTTGTATTTCATAACAGACAGGCGTCCCATTTTGAGTGAAGGTATGTGAGGACGAGTGTGTGGAGAGAGTGCTGGAGGAATAAACTTGGATCTATTCAAGGACTGGATGGGAAAGGGCACTAAAAAAATTTTTTTTTCTTCCTCCCAACTAGCTAGACGGAGAAAGTTGGGAGTTTTGAAGGAACCCTAAGCCTGACGGAATTCAACAATCGACTTGAACGTTAAGTTCAGTCGATCGTTGACGATGCTCAAGTGCCAATTCAATAGAGCCACCGGATAGTTCATGGTGTGAATGAGTCAAGTACAGCGCACGCTCTTTGGTGTCCACGGTAGCCGTCATACGTTTTAGTGAAATACCACGATAGAAACGCGCAAAGAGTGTACGAATATCTCTGTGTGATGTTCAGCGTTTCTGTTCAAGCAAGTAACGCTGAGTTCAATATTACACACGTTAAATATCAATGATTCCAAAAGTTCAAATTTCGGTTGCGTGTTTGCAATGCCGGAAACCAGCGTTTAACTGCGCAAGCATATTGTGTTGATGATTTAGATTGAACAATCACTGGAGACAGGCATGCGGAGGTACAGTACAACTCTGTTCAACGTACGTACGTTCCTTGAGGGATGCCGTTGAAAGGAGACCACCACGCCTTGTACCTCCTACATATCCATAGTTGTGGGATTGTTCTGGCGATATCATCATTATAAAATAGACCTTCTATTACCTCAGGCTCTACGCGTGGTACTAGTATGTGACTAGGATCATCTGCAATGTCTAGCTATTGAGTTTCGATTACATGTATACAGTGATAGTAGATCTCGCGAAGCTCGCGTTGTTAAGACATGTCTCACAGTTTTGCGTCATGAAAATTTCAAAGAATTTCAGATTTGCCATGGAATCATATTCGGGTCCAGCGTACGAATATACATGTATATCGCTATTAATAGCTCATAACAGGAGTACTAGCACTATAGTGAGCACTGCACTCCAAAAAAAAAAAAAAAAAAAAAGTTTTTCGCCTGCATGCACCACGCGAGCTCTAGTGCAGCAGTGAAAGTGCCAAAAGACAAAAGGTTGTGCAAACATTGAACTGCAGAGTGACGATTGATGCCATGTAGTATGTAGAGAATCTTGAAAGGCTCAAGTAAATGTATGGAGAAAGCGTTGGAAGCCTTGAGCTTCAATGTTGTGACTACGTACTACTAATGTTGTCAATGATTGCAGACCTTTGAATCCCAGCACTGCTAGTGGCTCAAAAAGGGACTTGGATCGAGTCCTTTGTCCTCCAGCCAGCGTAACATCCTATGGCAGCTAAATAGTACAAGCCTTTGGCAGGCACAATACACACACACACACCCAAGCACTACAGCCGTAGACCTTCGTGATGTTGATACTGCTCAAGACGAAATCACAACTCCCTACAACGGCTCAACCACACGGCCAGCGATCATTTCATGTGAAAATAAAATTAGTACATGATACATAACACATAGACAGCATAATATTGAACTGCTAATTCAGGACTAGTAGGGTCAAGGATCCGATAATAATAAAAACAACACATAACAGAAAGAATTTGCCCATCAGGCGCGTCCTCTGTTTTCTTCATTTCTCCATTTCTTCTTTCCCTTCTCTTGTTTTTTCCGCTCTTCTCTCTTTCTCTCTCTCTCTCTCTCACCAATTTTATTCATACAACTCAAGTTCAGTCCTGCCCTCTCCGCTCTGTTCTCTCCGCTCTGCTCCTTCTGCGGAACACGCGTATGCCTTGCTACTATTGCAATCAGCTTTTCACACAGTCCTCCCACACTTGATACTACTAGCGACATCGCCTTCGTCACTGTATTCAAATGGGCATTTTTTCAAAGTCAAAGAAACAGAATGCTCCTGCTTCGCCTGCCTCCCATTCAACCACTTCTGGCACTACGTCGACACCAGGCTCGCCATTGAACAACTTTGGCCACCACGACTTGCAGACAGCTACATCTACAGGATCGGACGAAAAGCACAAGTTTCAGCTGCCAGATGTCAAACGGGCTTCAGGCTTTTTTGATCTTAACCTCGCTGATCCTAATGACCTTCTTTCCAACCCTCCACCTCCAGCACCTGCACCTACCCACAGACACGGTGACGGGCCTCTCCAGTTTTCTCAGTCTGCTATAAAGCACCATCAAAACCCTGAAAACAAGGTGCGCATATCACCCTCTGTTTCCTCCTTCTATGATTCCATCCCGCAAATGACAAACAACAATAAGAACATCAGCAGCCACCACAGCCAACAAGGTCAGCCAGCACTGCTGCTCAAACCTCCCATACTGTCTAGTCACAAGCGGATCCCTTCGGAAGATCAAAGCGAGGCATTCAATGGGTTTGACGGCGTCTTCGTTAAAGGTTCGCCTACTGTTTCGTCGGCCCCGTTCGTTCTATCCGATGCGCCTACCGACTCCCAAAAATATCAACAATCCATTTCCCCAACCCTTACCCAGGATGATGGTTACAAAAATGCCAACGATGAAAACAAACACAATACTCCTTCTCTAGATGCGAATATAATGTCTAAAGAGGTCCCAGAACCTTCGTTTGCCTCCAGCATGAGGGCTGCCTATCTCCCTGAGCCCTCATCACCTGCATCTTCTCACTACTCTACCGCATTCACTGTCGAGGAATCTCCAATTGATTCAACTCCGACCCCCTTCTCTTTTCAGAACATGCCTCCAAATGAAATTCAGCCACGGAATGAGTCTCTACCGCTTCGAAATACCCTGGATCCTATTCCTATTCCTGCTCCTCTTAGTTCTGACCCCTTACGCTCTCCTCTTGGATCCCCCTCTGCGGCGGCCGCCGCCATGGCATCTGCGTCCCTCAAATCCCAACTTAAAATTGGCACCGTTAAAGTGGTTGAATCTCAACAAGCCAATGTTGAGCTCGCTGAAAACAATTTTTATGCCGGTGAAGAGGGTTTCAGTAGCTTGGATCACTCGGCAGAAACCACGCAACCCAACTCTGACGACGAAGATGAGCAAGTTCAAAAAAATATAACATACACTGCCAACCACCCGATAATTCCTACCTACAGCGCTACCAAGCCTCGTGCCAACTCTGGCAGCGACTCATCATACGTCAATGTTGCGTCCAATAATACAGATGTTGAGAGTTTGTCCTCAGGCGTAGTAGTTGCACCTGTTTCCAAGAATGCAACCCCCACTGAAGCGTCGCATCCCTACAGGAGTGCGTCTGATTATGAAACAGGTCCTGCTCAAGACAACACCGTACCCAGTGATCCTCAGCCATCAGCCAATACTGACGACGCGTTCCACTTTGATCATCAACGATACAATTCAGCTACCAGCGAATACTCTGCCAGCACTTTTATGAGTGATTTTAACGACATTGAAGATTTGAAATTGTACCACCCGCAACCGCATCGCCCCAGCGTTGGACCTTCTTCCATGCCAAAAAACAACTCAAAAATTCGTTCCTCGATTATTTCAACTGCCAGTAGCAATATTCTCAACTCCTCTGGTGGCATTCCTAATGTTGATGTGCTTTCCATCTCTGATAGCGCATCCACAAAGAAGCCTGATCAGCAACTTGGAGAACAGGAAGACCTCGATCGTGAAAGAGTACTTAAAGATACTCAAGCGCAGCTTATGCAGGGTTCTGCAAACCCAATCAGACAGTCTATGCCAACGTTGCAGCGCCGTAATAGCCGAGGCCGCCCTCTTACATCCCTCATGCCCCCGCCCGGTGGTTATCGTAACTCGCAAATGCCCCACATGAGCGATGCTGATGGCACTTACTACCCTGCACCGATCCCCGTTGAGCTCAAGCTGCCGCCGCTCTTGTCGAAGAAAAACCAGGCGAAGGCAAAGAAAGGTAGACCGATGTCGAGGCGTCTAAGTTTTATGAGACCGGACAGTGTAGTAGCTTTCCCCCCTCCTCCAGTTTGGCATGTTGACACTGGTGTTACGGCAAGCGATAGAAGGTCAATGTTGAGCCGACGACTGAGTAATGCGTCGACATTGAATGCGTTCAGACAAAGCGGCGAGTTTGATCGCAAGAGTACCGATTTTGATCGGCTATCTGTTGATTTGGGGGATCATATATACAGCGAGCATGAAGGAGAGCTTGGCGACGTACGTGATGACAAAGGAGATGATAGTCATGGTGAAGATGATGAGGCAAATTTTGAACGGAGCGCTCGGGACTCATCTACGTACGATATCAAAGGTAAAGGCGTTTCCGCCCCTCTTCGAGACGACGATGCCGAGGCTGAGGGTAATTACGATAGTCGCGCTTCTGTCTTGACAACTGGTGAGGGCAGGATCGGCGAGCTTCGTGACGACAGCTGGGACACCAATCGGGTATCCACCATGGAACCTCGAACATATTCGCATTCTGTCTTGGGCGAGTACTATGATGGTTTTGAAGACTATGAAGATAGCGATGATGGAATCAAGTCGGATTGTGCAACAATTCAGAGCGACGAAGAATACCAGGAGGATATTCTTGTTGATGAAGCTGAGAATGCGAAACTAGCGGCTGAGACTCGTGAAAACGAAGGTATGGGCTTAATCAACGGTGCTAGTATTGATGACTTTGCATTCACTTCGTTCAACCCCAACAGCGCTATCACGGACCGTGGACTATTAGCTGGTAGCATTAATTATAGCAGTGCAATGTTACCAGCTGTGGGTGTGCAGCCACCATCGCTGATTGAAGAGCTCGAGATGCGCAAAGCAACCCGTAAGGCACGCCTGCAACGAACTTATTACGACAGCAACACAGGTAACGCTATTGCAACCGAGACTGTTGGACGAATGGACCCCACGCCAGATCAGCTTCTGCGTGAACCGAACTCTGGCCATCCTCTGGATGCCCGCCACAGCAAGAGTCTTCTCGAGCTGCAGTACATTGCGGATCAGGATTACGAAGAGCAGAAGAATTACCGACATGGCATTTACGCTGCTGCCGAAAGCGACCGTATGTCACGAATGGGATTTTCAACCACCAATCTCCTGTCTCCCAACCCGCAGCAAGGCCTTCTCATTGAGGAGGGTGATCCGGATGAGTCTCTGGGAGCCCGCCGTGCGCGCCTGAAGAAGAAGCGCGCTGAAGAAGCATTGCTCTCTGCCGAGGAAAAGTACCAGAACGAGACCTTGGCAGAGCGACGCGCCCGCCTAAAGAAAGAGAAGCTACTGTTGAAGCAAGAGAAGGAGCAGGGTCTGGGCGTTTCTGGCGGCCTTCAGTCAGAAGTAGAATCGTTTACAAGTCAACCCAGTGCCATTGCGACCTAGACAAGTGTCAACAACAAAAGACGGAATAAAAAAGTGCATAAAGATACCTAGTTTTTGTTTAAAGAAAAAAAAAAGAGTACATGATATTAAAAAAAAAAAAAAGATTGGAACATAAAGTTTGGTGTATAATATTGAACATACTTAATTAGAAAGAACATTTATAAGGAGTGATCGATTAAAGAATATAAGTTACATATCGAGAGTTGACTTTAAAAAAAAAATTCACATAATTCGGTCTGCTTCGATTTTTCATTCAAACCCCAAATCCCGTTCAGTACTACATGTACATGACTCACGAACCGATTGATATTTGATGAGTAGAAAGACTAAGCTGTACATTGAATACCAAGTGCTTCCAAGTTAGTTCAAGTGTGAGCATGATATTGTATGTGCATCGATATTCTGGTTCATAAGTAAAGTGAGTTAACTTACAAGTACAGTACAGTAACTTTCATGAATCAATTTTCAAGTCGTGCCATAACGAATGATTGGGTACTAAAAAGGATTTTGAGATCTCAGGCAATATCCCCAACTGCTAGCTAGGTTAGCTAGCTAGATACAAAGTTTTCAAAGACTTTATAGATATTTGAATTTAACAAAAAACTTGTGTTTTTAGGGTCAAAAAAAGTAATGTGACAACCGAGGGATTCGAACCCTCGCCTCCGAAGAGATAGGAACCTTAATCCTACGCCTTAGACCAACTCGGCCAGATTGCCCAATTCTTGGAATTGTAAGAAATACGGTCTGAGTTACTATACGAGTTAGTTCGTATTTCTCAATGCTTTGATTAGCGTTTATTAATGATTGCAATTACTCTTCTCACGGCTATCTCTCTCTTCTGGTTAGCTCTTCGTTATCTGAGCCGTCATACGTTCTTATCCGAGAACCTTTGGTTTTGTATCTGCTCGCGATACCCGCGAGACAGTCTGGATTAATTCTGCTTTGCTTCTCGTTTGGCTCAGCTATTATCTTTCCTTCCTGAGCGCCTCTCTGACATTGTTTGTCTGAGCTCTTCTTGATGTTTAATGCTGTTCTAATTTTACGCTCATCGTGTTCGCCGTCTTGCTTAATGTGTTTGGTCTAAGTTAACTTGAAACAGACTTCTGTTCTTCAAGCCGACATACTTTAATGATGTTACAATCAGAGCCAATGCAAGTCTTCTTCAAGAGCGTTAGTCTTGCTTCAGCAAGATCATTTCAAATCATTTATATTTAGTTTACTTTTCGTCCATAATTCGTGGGATTCTTCACGAGGAATTTTTAGAAAGATACAGAATATCTTTTACTCCATTTATTGAAAAGCACATCACCTTCACAGAGCTGCGTCCGCATGGCCCGGGTTGATCCCGCTGGCCCTGCCTCAATCCACTTATTACCACTTCAGGCCCGATGGCCTTCAGGAATACAAATCTTTCTGGTTTTACTTGGCATCATGCCCTGAAAAACAATAGGACTATTCATTTTTTTTTTTTAGTTTTATTTTTAATGGTTTATTTGGCTACCTACCTGTGGGAGTGAAAGCATTTCTTTTCGCCGTGCATAGCTCGTAAATATAAAAAGTCAGTGGGATAAGCGCTATGCAGGGACAGATATCGTTTTGCTGTAGTATCATTTAAACGGGATAATAAAAACATATATCATTGTACTACATTCTTTTTATTCTCCTTTTTTCATACATGTATATTTGCTGAGTGTTTCAAACTCTCTAATTACAGATTCTTGCACTACAAGATAGATAGATAGATATATTTGCCCCGTCAATCGGCTATAACGCTAAATAAGAAACAATGTTTGAAATTTTCGGGCCTTTTGTGGTTTGACTGATTAATGTCCTAGTCTAAAATGCGGTACCGTTCAGACATTGACGCTCAGGGATTAGACAAAAAAATACTATCATAACATAACATGAACTAAAAAAAAAAAAAAACGCTTTTGAGCTAGGTCATGATCATGAAACCTGCACCGGACAAGCATTGATTTACATTTTACTTTAAGCTTTGAACGGAAACGATAAACAGGTTCATCATCATTTTTAGGCTTCCCTCCTTCCAGTGCCGGGTATAGTATTTTGCTCTCAGAGCTTTTATGAATATCAATTGATAATCTACTGAAAACTACCAATCCTAATATTTTCCTTTGGACGGTATTTCTTTCCTCGTTGATTACAATTTGTTTTTGGCTATCTGGTATTACTTGATAATAAATATATATTTTTTTAAATAAAAGGCTTTACTGCTAAGGGTACAAGTAAGCTGAGTCGTTGACTCGCACCTCCCTCTGTTCAATTTTGCCCCCCCATGAAACAACTTTGCAGTCCCAAGTACGGTAGCGAAATTTTCTACGCTTTATATTCAAGGCTTTTTCTAGATGGCCCGAGAGACGGGTTACCAGCTGTGAGCAAGATGCTTAATTATGGTGTCACAAATACAAGAAACAAAGGCAGGCTGGTGGGCAACTATCGGAAGGCGGTATTATCAAAGTGTAACCTGAGCTGGTCTCACTTCATGTTTACAGGGGCATTAGACATCTATTAGTATCATATAAACGGGCAATGACCATATTCATCATTATCATCCCCACTTAGTTATTTTTTTTTTTTTTGAATGAGAATGGCCCTCGAAATAAGACGATACGTAGCTTTTAGTTTTCTGTTAAGTCATAATTGGGTTCACTACATGAATCGATTATTTAGATACTTGAGATTGAGCGCGTGTACACACGAGCGCAATTGCATAGTACCCTTCATGCTGACTGTTAGCAATCACATCTCCATTGGGCTGGTGTGTTTTTTACACTCCGGCCCGTTAGTAACAAGACACCTAGTGACGCAACAAAAGCAATGAGATGGGACCTGTGACCGCTCTATACATATAAGGTGCGACTACAGAGAAACACTTCAAATGTTGTCTTCCTTCTCTCATGCTTTATTGAGCTCGAGGTGATGAGAATGTTGTCGATTTGTTAATATAATCGAATTCCTTAGTTAGAAGCAGTGTCTGACCTACCTGGGTGTGCTAAGCTCGTTGGGCTTTGTTTTCCAGCGCAACTTGCCACCTTTATCCATGCCAGTCATACACCAAATGAAATAACTCACATTGTGTCAGGAGTATAAAGGTGAGGCCAAGGCGGCGCGAAGCTCACTTCTGGGCTCCTTTCTGCAGAGATTTAGTGTTCACGGTCCTCCTTCACAAACATTTTATTTACGCCAGCAGAAGTGATGCAGCTCTATAAGTTTATTTACATTAATCCAAGTGTTATACTCATACAGGACGGGGGCCATATTAGATAGAATTCTGCCCAAGGTTAAGTCAGCTAGTGACTACTGTCGCCTAACTTAGCAGGGCACCACCTCAGACGTCGATTGATCTCTCGGCTTTACAGTACAAGGGCCTTTCAGGGAAACAACTCTGCTCAAAATGTCCTCCTGCATATTCTTGCCAACCTGTATTTGCACAAACTGCCGTAGTATCTTTCAGAAACTGTTGGCCATTTGTTTCACAACATGAACAGGGAAAAATTGAGGACGTGATGTACCCCTTCCTTAGACGTACAATCATCCGCGCTTTTGACGTTGAAATTGGCTTATATCCCAACGCTTACTGTTCATATTGTTGCCATCGTTTTGAGTCGTTTCACAGTCATAACGCATTCACATGGTGAGTTAATTCTGTAGTAATTAAGGCGAAGAGGCTCACAAAGAACTATAGAGCATTAGTCCGCCGTCTATGTCACTGAAGTGCGACGAACATCAGAAAAATTTAAGAGACCTGGGAAACCCCGCTTGAGGGGAAATGCTATTTCAATATTATGAGTGCGACTATAGGAACTTGCGAATGACTAGCTGAACTTCTTTTCATTTTTTTTTATTCTTGTTATATATCAACTATCTAAATCAATTAGAACATCAGCACCACCAACGAACTCCAGACATGTGGAGATCTTAGCTGGTTTAAAATGTCTGATTAAATGCCAAAATAACAGCTAGCACAAGACGTTGATGATAATAAAAACGTATACTAACATACGCACAACATCGCCATTGTGAGTGTTTTTTAACACTCCTGTTCATGAGTAGCAAAACACAACATCTGCAATGAAATGAGACGTGCAACTACTACATATACATGTATATATAAATACTTGTCTTCCTCCCCATTATTCAAATGGTTAACGGAACTTTTCGCTGATCAACATTGTCTGGCAAGTCCTCAATTAAGTTTTCCATGAAGGTTAACTGAGGTGCATTGACTTATCAGAAGGTGCTAAGCTTGTTGGACTTTTTTCTCCAGCGCAACTGCCCCCTTTTTCCAAAAGCCAGTACACCAGATGAAATAACTCACATTGTGTCAGGAGCATGGAAGTGAGGCCAAGGCAGAGTGCTTTCTGCAGAGATTTGGTGTTCACGACCCTCCTTCACAAACATTTTATTCACGCTAACATTGAACCAGAAGTTATGTGGCTATATAAGTTTATTTACATTAACTTAGCTAGGCCAAGTTGGACGCTACGAGACTCCTACTTAGCAGATCATGCTCTCAGACCGTATCCCAGTTGATCTTTCGGCCTTGTAGAATCTCGGCTTTTCGCAGTGCACCACAAGAGACTCCGGCCCGCATAATCCTGCCCAGAATTTCTTTGAATCTTTTACGTCATTCGGAGCTGAATTCACACCAGTCCACTAACAATCACTCTGCAACTTCCTCTTCTAGTTTGTCTTCTTCACTTCGGGGATTCTCAGAGCTCTACTCAGGTCGTGTCTCTGCTGTGACGTCTCCCTACGCGTTCGCACACCGCCCGTATGGTTCAACTCAATTCATTTGACCTTCCGGTAGCAGGACCTTCCGCAAACTTTACCTGGGTCCGAATCCAGTTCGTTCGGGTGCCTTGAAGCTGAAATTGGCTCATATCGTCCAAATCGAGTCTCAGCTACGTACGGCTGTTTCTAATTTTTAACATTTGAAATTACTCTTATTCTGTCCGCATATAGTACGACCGACTCGGAGTCGTTCAAAAGAATGAATGAATTTCAAGATCCATGCCATGTGCGTAGATTAGTACTAGAACCATGATATCATCTTATGAACGTCTGCAATTCGACCCCATACCTGTTCGAATCCATCCTTTTTCGGGTACGAATCTAGATTTCAGATCTGGAGCTACTACTAGTTCACTATAGATCCATGTCTCCATACTAGCTACGTATGTTGAAAACTTTAAACAACAATGAACTCTCATCACCAGTGACATGTAGCAGCTCGAGTTGAGAGTACTCAAGTGCTGGCAATAGCAAGTAGTCACATCATGACACCGCAACAAGGAGTCGACCAGCCATGGCCTCCAAAATGCTTTTCAAAGCCTTTTCGTACAGTCGAGTGTTTGCTATAAAGCTCCAAGTGCTGTACAGTGCACAAGCATACTGTAGAGTGTAGAGCTCAAGTGTAGAGTGGCTCACATGTAGCGGTTATACCGCGGGTGACGTTTGGATGGATGATACTGTGCCCCAGGCCTAGCCGAGTTTTTCCCGCATTTCTTAGGTGCCACCAAGTGTGAATTGGAATGATGGATCGATACACTGGATGCCAGTAAATGCTCAAGATTAAACTTTAAAAAGTATGCTGATCCGAGGCAAGCGCTGCCGGCACTTTCGGACTCTAGCTACCAGTTGACATGTGCGCCAGTGACTGTGTACTAGTATGTAGTTTGGCGCGCTTGTGCTGTATCTCCAGTACGTGCGTTAGATTCTATAGTACAACAATCATTATTGGGGCATGAGCATGTGGCATACAAAGAATTCACTTGAAAGTACTTGGAACAATGACTCGGCCGGTCATGGTACCCTTCAAGTTGATCAAGCTCAAGGTTCAAGTTTCAACGTTACCAGCAATTGCTGAAATTTGAGACTTTGAACATGAATTTGAACCTGAACTTGATGTTGGGGGCAATGAACCGAGAATTAACCAGACGGGTGCCGGTTAAGCATTGGAAAACTTGAATATTCGGTGATATCAAGTCAAGCTCCAAAGGCGGCCCAAAAGCACACCTGCAAGCTGGCTGGCTACTGAGCGACTGGCCATTAACTTCAAATGTTGAACTTGAAGACATGAAAAACATTTGAAGCTTGCAATCCATGGATGAAAAAAAAAAAAAAAAAAAAAAAAAAAAGTTCAAGGTGAACTCAAGGTTCAAGTTAATGGCTCAACTTTAAGTACTACTGTTGAGTCTTGTGGCCGCTGTAGAAAAGAAAACATTTGGAAAGCACTATTAGTAGCAGCAACATTGAAGCGACGACACATGCCAGTGGCACAGGATGATGGATCCAGACTAACTACAACCGCCGGGAACACCAACGAGAACAATGATCCAATTAATATTACTGGTGTTATTTCAATGCTTTTTTTTTTACATACTAGTACGTGGGGTGGCCCTCGGTGCTGAAAAACCCAAAGAGCCCTCCTGATATATACGATATATTGAAAACAAACAGGCGGTCTCATTACAAGACCAAGAAGGCACATGCCAAAGCAGCCGCAAGCGAAAGCTTGCCCACGGCGGTGCCCATGAGTCTCACCGCAGCACTTGTTTTCGAGGCGTCCCTGATAGAGGGCTCGTAGTCGCTGGAGGGACGCGTGGAATCGAGCGTGCCGTTCCAGCAGTAGCGCTCGAAGCACTGCTTGCACTGGTCGCTCTGGTTAAGGCCACGGCGCTCGGTCTCACGGTGGATGATGGCACAGCCCACACAGGCGCCCCACTCGCTGTCGTCCGAGCTGTTGCCGCGCGTCGCAACGTTGTATCCGTTCTGGATCATGCCCGCAACCTCGTCGGTCTCGTACGTCATCTTGAACGTCGACGTGTTGGAAAGGTAGCTGTAAGGATAGTTGGAGGTCCAAACAATCAAGGGAGGCACGTAGTCATCGTCGGCACCGGTCTGGTTACGGAGCTCGGTGAAGTTGTTCGCGTAGCAGCCGAAAAAGACGGGGCGCTCGTTCAGGCCCAGGTTGACAAACGTATTGTTATCGGGAACACTGGGGAACAAGCTGTGGTTACCTTGAGCTCCAAACTGGCGGTCGTAGGTGGCACCGATCGATGCACCATTGGGCCAGGAGTAGGTAGTGTCGGCAGAGTTGTCGTAGGCAAAAATGACATCGAGACCACGAACTTGCTGCTGAAGCGGGTACAAAGGAACGTTCTGGTTGTCTTCACCACCATCGACCAATGAGAGGTAGCTAGCCTTGGCAATGGTAGAGTTGCCGGTGTAGTTGTAGAAAGGGTTGGGGCCGTAAACAGCAATATCATTGTCGTCTTCGCTAAGGTCTGTCAAAATGCTTTGAGCGAGCTTGTAAAGGACACCAGAGACACCGGTAGAGTTGAGTCGCAGAATGAACTGGTTGAACAGGGACGAGGAAGTGCCCAGAATAAAGCCACCATTGTCAAAGCCAGCGACACAGGCAGTATCGTTAACAGGAGTACCGTTGCTGACGTTGGATCCCAAGTAGTAGGTGTCAGTGAAGGCGAAAAGCGAGGGATCCCATGTTCCGAGATGGAAGGGAGAAATCTCAAAGACAGTCGAGTTGGTGGAGATGATGGTAGTACCAGGAGCACGGCCAACAGAGACAACAACAGGGTAAGGCATTTGGTGGCTGGTAAATGCATCGTACTCTCTGACGTCGGAAAACTGCAAGGCTGGGCCACCTCTGTCGAGGCCAATGAACTGTTGAGACAGCGCTCTGCCCCAAATGTCGGTGAGGGATACATTGTATCCAGCGTCTCTCTTGTCGTCAATATCATCTACGAGTTTATCATAGTACGATGCAGTGTGAATGATGTTGATTCCACCGGGGTTGTAAATTGAGGATGTAAGGTCCCAAACGTCTTTGTCTCCTTGCAGGTCTTGCACGGTAGTGAAGTTGTTGAGAACAATGGAATTGACCATCCAGTTACCACCAGACAGACCGGCCAAATAGGTAGAAGCCTGCAGTAGGCCACCCAAATGGCCTGTGTTCGTGGCATTGACGGTTCTGTTGTCTAGAGCGGAGAGTTGGCCGGCGCCGCACAGCATGGCGCGGTAGCCACCGCCGGAGAATGCGAGACCAATGCTAAGAGAAACGTTGGAGAGGAAGGAGGAGGCGTCAAAGTCCGTCATGTTCATGCGGTCGAGAAAGTCGATAAGGATTGGGTCTGTGACGTTATGGCGGGCCGATACCCAGTCCGATTCGTTCTTGGAGAGGGCATGGGCGCTGGTGATGAAGTTTGAATCTGAGGACGGGCATTCGAGTCGCGTGGGAGCGTACGAGTTGCCGGGGTTCCAAGCCAGAGCTGGAGCTGCAACCGATGCGAGGAGGAGAGAAAGGTGGCCGAGACGGACCATTACGGGAAGTTAGAGGAGGAGGGAGGTGGAGAAGGAAGAACTGGTGGATTAGAAATTAGACGTAAGTTCTCTGGAGTCGCAGGAAGTGGGAAGTAGCATATATAAGGAGACGGGCCATGACGGTATTATATAGTCTACGTACTACCAGGTAGTACCGAACAAACACTGAACTCTGAAATATTAACACGCATGGTACACAACGCGCGCGTACGTGAAAAAAAAAAAAGAAACCAAAAAGAAAATGCACGCACTGTGTGGAATCCACTGAAAACGGCACAACCATGCGGGATTAGTGCAGGGAATTTCCGCATGCGGCAGCCGTCATGCGTTGGTTACCCGGGGCGTCCGCCTCTTTCGGCCGCTTTTGTTTTGTTTTTCGCGCTGAGTGTCGTCGGCGGTCGGCGGCGCTTGTGGCCCGAAGGGCAAATGTTCCGGCGCTTCCGCACCCGCGACGTTGACGGTGCCGCAGTGGTGGTGGTTGTGGTGGTGGTGGTGGCTAAGACATTATCCTCCGTACGGTTTCCTGCCCGTTTGAAAGGAAATCTCAAGTTACTGCGGACATGTGCAATTCGCTGTGGCTGAAGAAAGGCACTGCCCGCGGACTCATCAGCCTTCGCACTACTGTGACAGACGTTGAACTGTGACAAACAACTGCGCCAGCCACAACAACGTCGGGCCCCTTAGCGATATTGCCAGTTGAAAAAGGCCCACACCGTATGCAGCATTGCCCTGCCACGCCCAGTCCCTTGCGCGCCGATCAATTGAAAGGCTCAAGAAACACTGAATACCAAGCAGTGAATGACTATGAAAGCAGTGAATCATTGTCAATGCTTCACCACCGTGAAACTTGAGGTATCACAAGCACAAATCCCATTCAGACACTGAAAACGGTAGGAAATGCCTTTCACTGCTGACGGCAAGCCAATTATTATCACCGCTTCCAAGGAGGAACGTACTTGGCCCGTGATGCAACCTCTGGTGAGCTCTTCGACTCCGCACTACTCTCCAGTTTTCTGCACTCCCTAGTTTCCTTAGTGTTCGCCATCTTATCTTCAGCGTTCTTGTGTTCGACTTTGGGGGTCGTCTTTTCATCTTCAGTGATCTTGAGTTCGGCTTTGGAGGTCGTCTTCTCCGTTCCAAGGTCCAGCTTCCCCAGCGAGTCTGCTAACAAACTTCCGTCGTCATCTTCACTTCTATTAGATACAGTTTCGGTTTTCCGAGGCAATGCTGGAAAGTCATCGGTCGACTTAACCAGAGACTCAACTGCAGGCCTAGGTCTGGGCCTTGCGGGTTCTCTAGGTCCACTCAAAACGTTGTTGATATCCCTCACCTTGGGACTAAGTCGTCTGCCGGGCTGATCTACCTCCTCCTCCTTCTTCTTCTCTGTTAAAGAGCCATCTTGCTCCTCTTTCCTTCGTCGACCTATGGGCACGTATTTCGGCACGTCTTCCTTTGGCGTGAATCCTGGTCGCACCTTAAACACCTTTCGCACTGATCCGTCGGCGCGCACAGAACCTCCTATGAATCTGTTGCCCTGTTCATCCTGCTGAATCCCTGACACCGTCGGTGATGCCTTTGGCGTTGTTGAGGTAGCTGTCGCCATTGTACTTGCTGAGACCTTTGCTCTTTGGTGGTTCTGCCGTGCCTGGATTTGGCTGTGAATAAATATGAGTGATGCCGTAAACCATTAGGTAATTTAACGGGCCAATCAAACGGCAATTATTCGCTACTTCTCCAAATTGCCTCTTGGGATTTTTTTTTTTCAGCTTTCCACCTTTCCACTTTCCTTACTGAGCTTATCGACTCTCTGTCTCTCTACACACGACTGAAGCCTTTAATCACAATGGTAAGTATATCTCTATCTCACTGTGGCCTTCTCTGCTATCACCAGCTTTCTGGAACTCTTTTATTAACCTTTCATATTAGTCTTTCGGAACTACCATCTACAACACCTTTTTCCGACGCAACTCTGTCATGGTTGCTAGCGTTTTCGGTGCCGCTTTCATCTTCGACGTGTATGTTTGTCTTGTTTTACCTTTAAAAGTGTTCAAGACGCCAGTGCTAACCCTCAATCTAGTGGCTTCAATAAGGTTGTTGACTCTTACTACGACAAGATCAATGCTGGCGTAAGTTATCTACATATTTGGCTCATCAACACTTCTAACTCCCCAACAGAAGCAATGGAAGGACATCAGATCCAAGTACGTTGAAGAGGAAGAAGAGGAGTAAATTTACTTCTCAACATCTTCTCGTGCATGATAATGAACATAACCATCCATATACATTCCACTTCAATCCCGACCATACATTCCTATTCTTTATGAAATGCTTTCTTTTCTGCTCGACAGTACGTAAAGATATTGCCTTTGCTATTTATCCCTTAATACACAATGCTATGTAGACGCTATGCCTTGGACTCGTCTTATGGAATACCCTAATACCGTAGTAATCTCCCAACCCTACGTAAAATCTCCAGCCGCAATTCTCTCTCTTCACTTCTTTCTTCATCTTGATTCAGTTCCAAGGATCTTGTATCGGCATGTCATCCAAAGATCCTATGGCCGAGCTACGGCTCGGGCTAATGAACCTTGACACTAAGTTCGATTCTTTCACGCCAGAGACTCGTAAGAAAATCAGGGAGATGCTCTTTTCATCTGCCTCTGCCGACGCCAAGTATATCCGCTCTTTCTTCCCTCATCTCGAATGTGATCCGGAAGATAGAATGCCCTCGTTGGAAGGTATCTCACATTTGACTGTAAACCGTGCCCACCCTGGGAGACCTTGCCTTCGCAAATTGACGCAGGGAGAAGCAACTTATAGATGCTTGTGAGTATGAATAACACCGCGAGTTGATTGAATTGGGTTTTTTAACATATTAGAACATGTGGCTTGGATGAGACATGTGTGCTTTGTTCCGACTGCTACAATGCCGAAGATCATGTTGGCCATCAAGTCTCCATCTACATTTCCGAGGGTGGAGGCGTCTGCGATTGTGGTGATGACGAAGCTTGGCTGAATAAACTCTCATGCAAGTACAATGATCCAAAGAACTTTGTGCCGTCTCCAATACCACCTGATTTAGAGTCTGCCATCTTGAGCACCCTTGAAACGGCATTAGACTTTGTGATTGATGTCTTTTCAAGGGCAGATCTAACCACGAGTCGAGATAACATTTCTGATATCAAAGTAAGGAGTTTGCACTCCATGCTATCTGCGAAAAGGTATGGTTCGAAGGATCATACTTCTGACAAGTATGCGTTAGTCATCTGGAACGATCCAGTCCATACATTTGACGAAGTGCAGGAATTGGTCAAATTATATATAGGCGAAGATGATGACTTCAGCGAAAGGATCTCACATGGCGTCGACCAGTATGGCCGAGGACTTTTAAAAGTTTCAGATGATCTACCACAACTCAAGTCGATCAAACGGGGCATGGAACGAACTGGTCTAGTACATACCATCCGAAATTGGAAGGACTACTTTCGAGAAGAAATGTGCGACGCTATAATAAACTGGGTGCATGAGATATCGAAAATGCCTATTCACAACAATTTTACGATTTTAGGCGAGCTCGTTTCCAAAGCATTGTGTGGAACGTGGAGGTCTGGCCTTCGATCTAGATCGTCGTTTGGTGATGGCGTTTCGAGCTCTCTTGACAATGGACTAATTCCAGCAGTTGGAGAACATCCTCCGCTGCCCCTCGATCAATCTGAAGAAATAAGTGACAACAAAGCAGTGCCTTCAAGCCCACCTGCATTTTGGTTACAGGATGGCCCAAGGGCTCCAAGCTCTATTCCTGCTGGCGAATTAGCCACTAGAGTTCAATATCTTATTTTTTTTGATGCCCGATTATGGAGAAGTTTGCGCAGAACCTTACTATACATTTACATCTCCGCATTAGTTCCCAGTCCAACGTACAAACCCATTTTGGCGCAGTATTTTGCAGAAATATTTACTCAAATTTGTGACATCTACATGTTCAGCGACAGAGAAAAAGATGCTAGCATTATTGACGATCTTACTGTTCAATTGTTTACTACCCCTTCTGTTGCCACCAACATTTTGAGTTATAACTACTTTTCAACGTTTCTTGCCCCTCTTTACACCCTTACTACGCAAGGTTGTATTGGAAGTCCTAGCTGCGTAAGTATCTTTAGCGGCGTCTTAAGATCCTTTGATCTCTTTAAGCATTACTCCGGCTATGTACCAATCTTTCACGCCTTGACTCACCTTGTCGCCCGCAGTACAGATAAAGGGCGTCTTGCTGGAGATGCCAACAGAATCCGTCAACTAGGTTCCCTTCTCCGACTATTTCAGGGCGCTAGTCCCAAAGCCCGCGAGCACCACGAGCATGTGGCGTATGACTCTCGTAGCTGGATTGGCGAATTTCAGCTAATGCCTTATATTTACAAAATAGAGCAGTCCTTTGCTGTCGGTATTGCAGAATGTAGCCAACAGCAACGAGAGCAGGCCATTAGAATTACGGCAGATATGATTTATGAGTGGATGTATGGCAGTGCTGATAAAAGGGGTACGGAGATGGAAGATCCTCCCTTTTTCGTTGACTATTATAGCCTTCAAGACGAAGTGAGGGGGGCTAATCAGGAGGTGCAGGTCTCTCTTGTTGGCCTTTTCCACCCAATACACGCTTTCCTCTCACACTTTATTCAGCATGGTAATATTTCAGACAGCGAACAACTTCGAAAGCTTTTAGTACCCACTACCACGTACGTTTTCGAAAAAACGGCGAGGAGTCCCCAATCTGATGATGAGTACCTCTATTTGTTATTTGATTACGCTCTCAGGGTGTTGGTACTGGTTTCTCAAGTTAAAGCCAATCTGTGGTCCCGGAATGGACTTAGTCTCAAGCACCAGGTGAACTTTTATCGCGACTCCAATTTTAGAGATACTGGGTTCACGCGTGACATTTTCATGGCTCAAACAGCGCTGGTCGTGCTTGATCCCGAATTGACTATGCCAAGGCTACAATACCGATTTGGGCTCTACTTCGCGAAGACCTTTACCTACCTTGATAACCAACAATGTACGTACATGTTGGAGGACTTCATTCATTATCTCATTGCCTTCTTGATAGAACGAACCGAGCTTATTGGCCTCCCTGTATTAGAAGCGAGACGAAGGTATATTCGGCGAAGGATCATTCAGTGTCTCGGATTTAAGCCTTTATCTTTTTCAGATCTCTGCGATACCGTCGCAGGCTCACTAGATGAAGACGAATTGTTTGAAATTGTATTGAACGAGCTGGCTGATTTCCGACCTCCGGTTGGAGTACGAGATAAGGGCCTCTTTGCATTAAAGTCCGAATACATGAATGAATTTGATCCGTTTGATATTTACTTTTCATCCTCTCAAATGGATGAAGCTCAAACTGTTCTAAAGAAAGCCATCAATGCCCAAACCAAAAAGCCATTGGAAGACATTGTTTTAGAACCTATTCTTATTCCTATTACATCTGGTCCCTTTGCAAACCTTGGAGCTTTCACGCGCACGCATGCATTTGCTGATTTTGTCTACCAAACTTTGACAGGAAATGCCTTGAAGGAAGAGCACGACGGAAACATGCTTTTACCCCTTCTTTTAAGACTACTACATATTGCGGCTCTAGACGATCTTAATAGGATTCAAACAGATGAACCCACTCTTGCCTCTGTCATGTGCATGGACTTGCGTACTCCTCTACGCAATTCTAAAACTAAGCGCACTGCTCTATGGCTCTTGTACGAATACTCTCTTCTTCCGAAATTTCAGTCTAGCAAGACCCACATTACCCGGATTATTAAATTGGTGCATTCCAAGAACCCACAGCTTGTTCAGAGTCATCTTGAGGAAAAGTATGGCGAGGAACTTGAAATATTTTCGGCAGAGGCGGAGGACAATTTGCAAGACTCGCAAAATGCAAGCGCGAGCAAAACCGCTGCCATGAAAAAGATGGCAATGAAGAAACAAAAGAAAATCCTGCTCAAGATGCAAAAGAAACAAAAAGCTTTTGCTAATAAGCATAAAGCTAACCTTCAGGCAGAAGATACTGAGATGGAGGAGGAGACAAAGCAGGAAACATCTACCGGATCGCAATGCATTGTTTGTCTTACACCGTGTGATTCGAAATCCCTTTTTGGAGTCTTGGGCTATGTTACGAAATCCAACACTTGCCGATATATCCCATTTCTTGACGAAGACTGGACCTACGAGGCCTTTAGCTTTTCTCAGAATTTGGACGAGAAGGAACCTGACGTTGAACCAGAGGGCTCTGGTGAGCGGTATGCCTACGGAGAAAAGTACGACGAAGAGCCCGCAGTAGGTCCTGGATTCCCTAGCGAATATACAAAAAAAAAGTAATATTGTGACTAGCTGTGGTCACAAGATGCACTACACCTGCTACTTGAGCGCTATTTCTCGAGCCTCGCGAGAAAACGGCGATGATGCTGACTCTGACGATGAGAACAATGTCGTGCAAAACTTGCTGTTGTGTCCACTTTGCAGGTCTTTGACGAATATCTTGATCCCAACTCCATTCCTAGAAGACAAACCGATTCATACCAGTCCGGAAATGCCGAAAGCGCAAAGCTTTGATGACTTTCTGGTTTGGGCACAGAAAGACACGCTATCCTACGATGCTAATACAGCTCTTGAACAACTCATGCATACTGCTGCCAAGAACATCGATTCTCAGTATGCTGTTGTGCTTGAAAAGTTCAAAGCACAGCACCCTAATTTGGAACCTGATGAGAATTTTGAAAGGATGGCTAAAGCTTCATTTGCGGTAGCCAAGGAGATCGTCCGCGACAAGCATCCAGGTGAGCACATGCCAGTCGATGTCATTAGATGTATTTCTGCCACTTTGGCTGACTTGGAAATATCGCTGAGAGGGGAAGGGTATGAGAATGGGACAGGCAACCTGGTTGTTCATCAGATGAAAGATCTATCCTTTAGTACGGCCAAAACTCTTGTTCGTTTTGGGAGCATATTCATTGCTATCATGAATGGTAATGAGGGAAGGCTCCCATTTGTTGGATCATACGCTAATTTTATTAATGAACAGATCCGGAACAATAATGGTGACCTTGTACCTATTATAGCTAACGATCAACAGTTTGACGAGCTTGTTTATGGTATACTCTTGTTATGTCCAAGTTTTAACCTTGACCCCATTTTTTTTATTCGAGCGTACTTTATTGGCGCAATCATCACTGCTCTCCAAACAGTGCTCAATCAGATCGGTCTCAGTGTACCTTGGACGAGGCCAAGTGTCATGTATGATATTGACGTCATTGATAAAATTCAGCGTCGTGCCCTGGAGTCATTAAGGTCAGTTGTGGAAATGTGGGCATCTGAATTATTGCATGAATCTCGGCCACGTCGCTTAGCTCTCGTGCCAGATTTGAATGATTCCCGATTTCCACCTCACCTATACACGATGATTCTCAAGATCGTTACGCCGTACCTGCGTCGCGCCGCAATACTTGTTGCTGTCATGGGCTTAAAGGGCACTGAACCCACAGCAGTTTCTGGAAGTGGCTTAGATAGTGAACCTGAAGCTAACAAGCTCTGTGACTTTTTAGGCATTCCTCGCTTTGACGACGTCCTCAAGGACATGTGCACTCCCGGCTCTGCAACCTGTTCTTACATCGCCAAGTGGCACGAGCGCCTTGAACGTGCACGCGGATCGTTCGATGAGCTAGATCGCCTTGTCTCTCGCATCGAGTACCCTAACGTTGTCAAGCTCATCAGCCTTCCAAACAGGCTGGACGAGTTTTTCCGTATGCCGGAGATGCGTGGGTTGAACTCGGCGGACGCAGCAACCCCCGGCCAGTCGCAGGTCCAGCTGGCACGGTACAACGACCCGGCCATTTGCCTGTTCTGCGGCGGGGTCACGTTTGTGCAGTCGCACGGCGGCATGATGGTGACCAGCCATTGTCATGTCCATGCCAAGGGCCCCTGTGGAGGGGGCACGGGGATTTTCTTGCTTCCAAAGCAATGCTCGGTTTTGCTCTGGCACAACAAGCATGGCATCTTCATGCCCGCGCCATATCTTGATCTGCATGGCGAGAGTGACGACATCGGGTAAGTTTCACTTTTTTCTTAACTTTTTATTCTTGTTCTTTAGGTTCAGGTACTAACTAAATTACAGACGACATGGTCGACCCCAGTACTTCAACAAACAGAGGTACGACGACTTGATCAAGAATTATTGGCTCCAGCACGGCATTGCCAATTCTATTGCAAGGAGCCATCAAGGCCATGATATGGTCACGGATTTTGATGATTGGGAGCTGCGTCTAATTTGAGTAGTAACATTTTCATGTAAATAACACATAATTGACTGAAGAATATATATAGTTAGCGGTTTACACAATAGTCTTCTCTACAGCCTTGGCAATTTCATCAACAGCAGCATCTGGGGATGCACCTGCGGGGTAGTGAGTCCCCTTGTTCTTGACCTTCTTCTCCTTCTTGACCTTAGGAGGAGGGGGAGGGTAGGCAGCCTTCTCGATCTGTCGGAACTCCTCATCAGTCTCAAAAGCCTCACGGATGGGTTGCAATAGACCGTTGATGGCATCAGTAACACCAAGCTTTAGATCCTGTGGTGACAGTGCCTGTGACGCGTACGCCTCCTTAAGTTGATCAACAGACTCATAGGAAATGGGGCCACCGTATGCCTCAGGTCTCTCAATTCTGAAGCTGGGGCTGTCACTCTTGAGCTCAAGAATGGGAAAAATAACAAACTCGATGAAGGAAATCAGACCATTGCCTTCGACTACACCAGGAGCTGCAAATGCAGAGTTGATCTTCTTCTTGACCTGCTTGGGTTCCTCTAGCAGATCAATCTTGGAGTTGGGGTCAGAGGCAGACATTTTTCCGCCTTGCGTAAGACCAGGAACCATAGGGTTCATGAGATGGGCTCTCTTCTTGTAGCCGATGGACTGTAGGTTCTCCTCAGCGAGGACAAAAATCTTACGTTGGTCAACACCACCAAACTGAACGTCAACACCGAGAAATTCCTCGTCAAGGGCCTGCATGAGAGGGTAGATAAGACCAGAAAGCAGAGGAGACTCGACCTGCTTTACGACATCGGCACCGGCTCTCTTGGCGTCGTTCTGGGAAACGATGTTGGAAAGGCGGAAAAGGTCGAGGGTGTACTTCTCAGTGAGCTGGTAGGATTTGCCGACAACAAACTTTAGTTTTTCGATTGGGACGCCAATGGACGTGAGGATGGTCTTGACCATACGCTCGTAGTACTTGGCTCTGAATTCGACTAGCTCAAGGGGGGCCTTCATGTTATCGAGGAAAGCATGCAGATCGGCAAGAAGCACGGTAACCTCACAGCCTGCTCTAAGGAAGTGTGCAAGCTTGGTCATTGGCACAAAGTAACCGCAGTGGGGTCTGCCAGTAGGAGCAGTTCCCCAGTAAAGCTTAAGGGGTCTTTGCTCAACCTCAAGGACATGCTTGATGATCTGTGGGTTGAGAACCTCCTGGAGGTTCCTTGTGATGAGTTCGTACTTTTCTTCGGGGGAGAGTGACATTTCTAGCGATGATGGATGTGAAGAGGAGGAAGTTGGATTCACAAATCAGTGAAATGGAGGCAGGTTGTTGCAACGATAGCGCTGTGAGTCTTTTTTTTTTTTCAGCGTTTCATATAGTGGGTTAGGGCATGGATCAAAACACCAAAATGCCATGCGCGATCAGTTTTTATGGTCGGTAGATGCGATAGTCCTTGCAAAGAATCAGAGGAGCCCTTTTGATACATAGTTCGTGGCCGCCTTCTGATAGTGGCCTGTTTATCTACCTTCATTTTCGATCGAGACCGCATTGAACAAAGGGAGGACTTCGGATGGGCGCCCAGTGTTATCCAGGTCACGCTTTTCCATTGCCCTCTTCCTTTCTGAAAAATACGTCATGTCTTAGCGTTCCGCTCGGAAAATGGGGGTCTGCGAGCGTATAGAGCAACGTGTTTCACTGACTGGCATGTCGCTAAAAGCATTAGACTGTTTGACTCGCTGTTTCTCTGTTAGCCTCTGTTTCATTTCAACGTGTCTGTGTGGGTACGCCGTGCTCTCGAAATTACCCTGAAATTTCACGACTCAAATGTTCCTTCCACCATTTGAACCCTTGAAAACGACGACGACGCTACGACGCGACGAAAGCAAATCGACATCCTCGGCCTTTAACGGAAAAGCATTTTTATTCAGAGTATGGAACAGTCTCCCGAACAAATATGGGCAGCTTCGCAGAAGGCGCGTGTGGCAGAGCCGCTTTACGTCCGATACTACTCCGGACACCAAGGAAGATTTGGCCATGAGTTTCTAGGTATGTTAGACTCAGCATGTGAAGCCCCATCTAATGTTGTAGAATTTGACATCCGGGTGCATGACGACGGAAGGAGCGGTATCCTGCGATACGCAAACAACTCAAACTATAAAAACGACTCGTTGATCCGAAAAGAAGGTACGTCAAGATTCCTCGTTGCTCAACCTCTTACTAACGATCTAGCGACGCTGAGCCCAGCAGTGCTCGATGAATTCAAAAGAATTGTGGTGGAAAGTGAAATAGTCAAAGAAGACGACACAAAATGGCCGCCGCGGAACAGGGACGGCAAGCAAGAGCTCGAGATCCGTATGGGAAACTACCACATCTCCTTAGAGGTAAGTACTGCTGTTAATAGTGCCCGCCATAACTAACGATTGCAGACTGCCAAAATTGGATCGCTTAGCGACGTGCAAAAGAGCGACGACCCAGAAGGACTACGAGTATTTTACTACCTTGTGAGCGATCTCAAAGCCCTTATATTTTCATTAATATCTCTTCACTTCAAGGTAAGCCGCTTTCATACTCTATACCTGCTTTGCACTGTTCTAACCCTTTAGATCAAACCCATCTAATGCCCTGAGCCCATTAACCATAGTTGTTTATACCTCTCTTCATGCTAAATTGTAAATGCCGTTCTGTGAGAAATAGGGTAGGGTTATTCATTTACGCGTAAATTTTTTTTTTTTCTTAATTTTCAAATCTTGTTTACATTTCCACCTTCAACACGCAGCGATAATAATCGTCGGTAACTACTTTGCCAGGAGACCTACTTGAAGTTACGCGTTCATCATGCCTCCTTCACTTTACCAAGCTAAGCGGAAGGCTACTGATAGTCCTGAATATTCTAAGGATAATAAGGCGTCTGGATCGCTGCCGCACGCGAACCCAACCTTTCTCAAGCTTTTCGATTCAGCAGGCTCCTCCGCTCTTTCCAGCAATAAAAAGTCACGACTAGATTCTAATAATGTGTCACCTGCGGGTGGTTTTGGCAGTCAGAGTAAGTTGAAGCGCCCGAGCTCTTCTGCATCGCCACGGTTGACCTCGCTCAGCGAAAAGTTCTCTTTCAAGCCAACCACAGGTGGATCTCCGTCTTCGACCGTTTTCTCCAGATATAACAGCATGCTTGGGTCCTCGACGTCACCGGTGCGGAATGGCGCTCGTTCGAATGGCCTTGATGCGCGAGAAGAGATCATTGCAAAGCGGCTGCAAACTGTGTTTCGCAGTGTGCCACCAAAAATGATCAACTTTGCTGTTAAGAAAATGGGAACGTTTGATAGCGCTGCCGACTGGCTCGACAGCCAAGACTTTGCTCTAAGCAAGAACAGTCAAAATTCCAGTACAACATCCTCTTCGAGATCTTCGCCCTCAATCGCCGCCGCAGCTGCCAAAACAAAGCTCAAAGCATATGACGACTTTATTGCTAGCGATTCCGAGCCAGAGATTATTGAACAGGAAGAGGACGACGACGACGACTTGATCGGTTCCAAGAATGGGTTCCTCCAGGCAAAGCGTGAAGTGTCCAAACCCACAATGTCTATTAGACAAAAGTTCTCCCACCGATCTGCTCAAGAAACTCAAGAAAAGGCTACGGATGAGATCGAAGAGGTGGTGGTAGTACCCAAGCGGCGGCTCGTGCGAGGATCGCACATGGATGAAGAAATATTCATCTCTGATGAGTCAGACGTTGGTGAAAATTACGACGATGAACAAGAGATTGAGTTTGAAAAGCGTGTGCTGGAATTCATGAATACTGCCTCCGTGGAAGATATCGCCGATATGGCGGCTTGCGAACTTTCAATGGCCCAGACGATGGTAGACTCGCGTCCTTTCGATTCGCTTGATGAAGCACGCCAAGTGAGCACAGAGGCCTCAGGTAGGTCGCGGAAAAAGTCCATTGGAGAAAAGATTATTGATGCCGCCTCTACAGTGAGTTCAAAGCAACCTTTCTTTATATATTACTAACAAATTTAGACATTAAAAGGATACGAAGCCGTTGACTCGCTGATTCAAAAATGTGAGGAGCTGGGTAATCAGGTATCTGGAGACATGAGTAAATGGGGTGTGAATGTCTTTGGTAATAACGGTGAGCTTGAACTCTGCGACGTGGACGATGCTAGCGATGAAGAGATTGTTTCCCGTGGTCGCAAAGGCTCTAATAAGAAAGGTAACTACTTTTCTGAAAAGCCCAAGCTTCTTGCGCCCGATTTAGAGTTGAAGAACTATCAACAAGTGGGAATTAACTGGCTATCACTACTGTTTAGGCGAAAGCTATCTTGCATTCTGGCTGATGAAATGGGTCTGGGAAAGACCTGTCAGGTTATCGCATTCCTTGCTCATTTGAAAGAGATTGGCGAAACCGGTCCTCACTTGGTAGTGGTACCCTCGTCAACACTCGAAAACTGGCTGAGAGAGTTTCAAAAGTTCTGCCCCGAGTTCGCAATCGAGCCTTACTATGGAAGTCAAGACGAACGGGCAGAAATCCGAGATGCATTGAGTAAACCTTCGGCTCAGTTCGATGTCATGGTTACAACCTACAACCTGGCATGCGGTTCTTCACAAGATCTGGGATTTTTAAAGAGCCGCAAGTTTAATGTTTGTGTCTATGACGAGGGACACTTGCTCAAGAATAGTCAGTCCGAAAGATACACCAAGCTCATGAGACTTAATGCCAAGTTTAGATTGATTCTGACTGGTACACCTCTTCAGAATAACTTGCGAGAACTCGTGTCCCTATTGTCCTTCATTCTACCGGACATTTTTGCATCTAAAAAGGAAGACCTTGCAGGTGTCTTTAAGCATAAGGCCAAATCTACCGACAAAAGCACCGACGGTCGAAATCCTTTGCTGTCAGAGCAGCGCATTATGAAGGCAAAGGCTATGATGACGCCGTTTGTGCTTCGACGCAAGAAGGATCAAGTGCTCAAGCATCTTCCTGGCAAAACGCATGAAATTGTTTATTGCGATTTGACAAAGGAGCAGAGCGTGGTGTATGAGAAGGAACTTAAGAGCAGTCGCGAGGCAATTGAAGCGCGCCAGGCTGGTAAGAAGGGTGTCAAGTCAGTCGGTAATGTGTTGATGCAACTGCGCAAAGCATCGCTGCACCACCTTTTGTTCCGCCAAATCTATAACGATAAGGTGATCAAGCAAATGTCAAAGGAGATTATGAAGGAAGAGCAATATCGCACGGCGAACCAGCAGTACATTTTTGAGGACATGGAAGTCATGACTGACGCCGAACTCCACCGCTTATGTGAAACGTTCCCGTCAATTCGCAAGCACAAGCTCGAATCTAGTGAATGGATGAACAGCGGCAAGATTGCGAAACTGCAAGAAATGCTGCCCGGTATGAAGGAGAAGGGCGACCGCATTCTTCTGTTTTCGCAGTTCACGCAAATGCTGGACATTCTGGAGCGCGTGCTCAACCACATGGGCATCACGTTCATCCGCATGGACGGCCAGACGCCAGTCGAACTGAGACAGGAAATGATTGACAAGTTCCACGACGAAACCGACATCACCGTCTTTCTGCTGTCGACCAAGGCGGGTGGGTTTGGCATCAACCTGACGTGCGCCAACACCGTGATCATTTACGATCTGAGTTTCAATCCGCATGACGACAAGCAGGCGGAGGACCGTGCGCACCGAGTCGGCCAGACCCGCGAAGTCAACGTGATCCGGCTCATCACAAAGGATACGATAGAAGAGAATATCCTGCAGCTGGCAAACACAAAACTGGCCCTTGATAGAAGTGTCAGCGACGACAAGGAAGCGGAGAAGGCAGCGGAAAGTAACGCAGAGCTGATTGCAAAGCAGATTTTTCAATAATAGAACAGGTTTTAATTAATATATTTATATCATGAGCACAGAGTGTCTATGCATCAAGGGACGTGCAAAGTCGATGAAAAAAAAAGGGCAAATGAATAATTTAGTTACTAGGATGCTATTCAAGTAGTATTCTATGGGTAAGTAGCACGTGGTCGTCGTTCTGAGATCTCTTCAAACTCAAGAACGGTGCCAGTGGGCACTGAACGGGGGCCGGCCTCTCTGACGGGCCTACAAGGAGTTAGCAAATGCAAGAAAAAAAAAAAAAAAGAAAAAAAAAAGGAAAGTGATCGCAAAGTGTTTGCAAAAACATACATGATGGAGTAGTCGGAAAATGCAGGCTTCTCTTCAACGCTTCTCTGGAAGATGGCATCCTCTCTGGCCTTGGTGAACAGGTCAACCTTCTCTTGCTCGGCGGCGTCGACAGCAGCGTAGTCGGGGGTAGGAATGATGTAGTCACCAATAGCCGACTTGCCGGACTTGGAGTTGACGCGGTCGTTGTAGAGAATGGCGCCAACGGCAATTGAAAAAACACCGACGAAGATGGACGTTTTCTACATCAGAGGTTAGTGACTGGAAAAAAACAAGGACGATTCGGCGTTGTTGATGAAAACGCAAAAAATGAACCAAGTTTGATTCATAAAGCAAAGTGACGGCCGGGTCTAGAGGGCACTCTTGACGCTAGGTGCTGCGATAGCCATAGGTGTGGTGTAATTTTCATACCTTGAACAGATCTAACAAAAAAAAAAAAGATTGAATTAGCCTTGTTTCTTGGCGGCTTCTCGACTCAAACGGGGAGCAGCGCCGGTTTACAGTACTTACATTCGGGAGGGTACTCGGGGGCATGGTGGTCGTCGTGCGAAAACCGTTTTGCGATCGTCTGGCGCTGGGGTCTGGCGAACGAGGCCTTGGCGGCTCTGACGCTGGTTGATCTTGCAATGGAGCGGAGCATTGTGTTACTCAAGTTGTATGAAGGGAAAGACAAAAAAAAAAGTCTCGGTTGTCTTGTAGGAATGAGGTTTGTTCCTGGGTGTCGGCTGGAGGAGGTTTTTTTTGCGTTTGGATTTTGGGGGTGGTGGAGGGTGAAAGCCAATCAGAGTGCCCAGAATTACAATAGCAGGGCTAGGGCCTGGATTGGGAAGAACGGCCGGGACGCGGTACTCGGGACTTTTGGTGTCGGCTGCTTGTTGGGACAAAAGTTAGAAGTCTCAACTTTTTTGTAAACCCAGAAAGCAATAACGAGAATGGCGCTGTACTCGTTTGGATCAAACGGCAATGGCCAGCTGGGGCTCGGGCACACTGAAGACACAGACGCGCCTGGTCTTGTTTTGTTCGAGGACGAGGAGGGCAACGCACAATTCACTGGAATCAGCACTGCGAGCGGCAAGGGCGACGGCCAAGCCAACGTGGACCTGGCCTTTGGCGGCAACCACACACTGCTTCTGGACAAGCACACCGGCAGAGTCTACGGGTGTGGAGACAACACACACTCGCAGCTTGGCCGGCCCGCTGGAGGCTCGACAACCAAGTTCACGGCCCTCGACATCCCCGCGCCCGTGCAGTGTGTGGCTGCCGGCTGGCAGTTCTCGGTCGCGGTCACGCGCGACGGCGGGCTGTACACTGCAGGCTCTGGCGGCAAGGGCGAACTGGCCAGCGACGTCAAACAGCACGCGGCGTTCGTGAAGGTGTTCCAGTTCGACGTGCCGGGTGTGCGCGCGCACGCGGGGCTCGCCCACGCGTGCGTGGTGCTCGAGAGCGGCGAGGTGTGGGGCTGGGGCGTGTGCCGCAACGGGCAGCTTGGTGTGCGGCCGCCAGGCAGTAGCGCGAGGAGCGTGTGGACGCCCACGCGCGTCGTGTACGAGTCAATGTCGGCGCCCGGGGGTGCTGCCGTGGACGTTGCGTGTGGGCGCGCGTTTACGGCGGTGCTGAAGCAGGACGGGTCCGTCGAGGTCCTGAGCACGGACGCGACCATGCTCGGGGCTGGCGAGCGGCTACGTTTGGCCCTACGTGAGTCCGGCGACCCTGTACAGAGTACCTCTACGGGTTGGTCTACGGTGCATGTACTGACGCAGTCCGGGCGGCTCCTGAGCTTTGGCCGCGATTCTCTCGGGCAGCTTGGGCCTGAGGGGGGAATTGGTCGCCCGCTCTCCCAGCACAGCAGCGGGACGGAGCATTCGCTGGGGGTGACCCAGGACGGACTCACTGTCGTTGCCTGGGGCTGGGGCGAGCATGGTAACTGCGGGCCGATGGGCAACGGCGACATCAATAACGCGGAGGGAAGGCCCAAGGGCGAGGTGCTCGAAGTGCACAAGGGCCAGCCGGGGCGACCCGTGCGGCAGATCTGGGGAGGCTATGCGACCAGTTGGATTCTTGAACAAGAATAACGCATGAGAGTTGTAGAATTTCTTTCTTTCTTTTTCAGGATTAATCCTCGAAAGTTCATGTTTTCTGGAGATCTCGTGCGAGTTTTTCTTCCTTGTATGTTTTTTTTTGGTTTTTATTTTTTTGTTTGGACAATATGGGTGCACAGCCGTACATGGGCCTGTTCTGGGCAGGTTCTACAAAATTCTTGCATGTTCCGCGCCGTCATTGCTTCTCAGCTACAAAAACATTGCACCAGAACTGCTTTTGCACCTCGTTTCTCCAAACTTGTATATTTATTCCATTCATGCCGTATAGTGTGGTGTGGATTGCTCTATAACATCGCTCATTCGCCTAGCCAAGAAAGTCAGCCTGGAAAAGCATCACCCCCGTTCCATTGTATTTCAAGTCCAAAAAGTCAGAGCAACAACCATGTTTGGAGTAGTATGCGCTGGTCGACCCAGTAAGTGTTTCACATTGAAGATGCTCCATCGCGCCTAACCGTTTTGTCTACAGTGCAGTCGCCGACTCAAATCGAGCCCTCGAAGTTTGTGTTTAGCATTGAAAACGCAGCAAGGATTCACCATATGACGGTGTTTCTGCTGCCCAATGCCGTGCTGGATCCCACGCTCGCCGCCAGTGTGTACTTTCAGCTTCCCGGCAAGGAATTCCAGCTGCTTGGCGCGTAAGTATTTAGAGGGAGGACGTGGTTGTGTGTATATCGTGCAAAGGCTAATATGAGGCTTGCAGAGTTACGGCCGAGAAGCCATCGGCCATTTTCAAAATCAACTCTGCGGAGATGAAACCGCAGGCGCAGGCGCCGTTGTACTACGACATGGGGGCCATGGTTGACGACGCCAACATGGACGACGACGACGTCACCAGCAGCAGCGCGGAGTACACAATCAACGTTGGAATCTCGCTAGAGCCGCTGGCCAGTGTCGAGGGCCAGCTCGACCAATCCAAGGCGCTCATGCGAATGTCCGGCAGCGGCGGCAGCAACAGCAGCACCAGCAAGGCCAAAGCGCCAGAGGACCCGGAGAGCATTGCGGTGCTTGCCAACAAGATTGTGCAGCACGCTTATAACTTCCTGAGCAGCTTTACGGACGCGCAGGGCAAGGTGCCGATGCGCGCGTTTGATGACTGGTGGGCCAAGTTCAAGAGCAGGCTTGCGAGCGACCCCAAGTTCCTGGACGCTCTGTGAGAGACAAAGGTATAAGATAAGTATTGGTAGTAATAATGATAATTAGAAAGAAGACCGTGAGATTAGAATGATGAAGGAGTCTTTTATTCTTGTTTATTTTGGTTCTGTTTTGTGTGGTGTTGAAATACTACGGAGTGTAATTAGAGCTCATACAAGCGATGTCAACAACATCTACACCATGATAATTCCAGATTTTCTTTATCAGATCAAACACATGCGCTTGAGTTGATCAGATATCGCCAACTTGGCTACGCTGTTTCAGGAACTATGAAATAGCCGTAGTATCATAGTAGCACGCTGGAGCCAGTGCCGGTGCCAGTGCGCGTGTGGGACTTGTGAGGGAGTGACCCTAAACAGGGCGCTTTATTTTCCCGCGGAGAGCCACGCAGTTTCAAGTGTGAAAAAGAGATGATGCACTGTGAGATTCTGGAACCTCTGGAGCGGATGAAAGCATGTGAGTGTTGGTTAGAGCGATTTGAGAGTTACTGCTTCAGCTCTGAGCAGCACAGTGATCACTGATATAAAGAGCTACGTGGTACTATGTAGGCTGAGCACTGAGAGTGGTGCTATTGATGCTGGTTGGCTGTTTCGGCACGAGGCCTTTAATTTCAGAGAATCTCGCCCTTCACGTGACACTCGACGAGAACTTGGCGGGATCTCGGCTGCTTTGAGTCGTCGGCACTTCTCGGTTGGCGGCGCCTTCAGCGAACAGGGAAATTCTCGCACATGCCGCCGCCATGGATGCTGATCACAATTAGAATTTGAACGGCTGAAATCACGGCAAGTGTGCTCGAGACATGTGTGGCCGGAAAGACGCGGGCGAGACAAATGGACATACTAGTTGTGTGCACTAGCGCAGAGTTCAGTAGAACAGCACCTGAGGCGTGAAAGATCTCAGTGGACGTTGTTCTTTCCTACTAGCGATCCAAGTTCTCTGCGTGTGATTTGTGTGGTCGTTTGGCTTGTCACATTCAGTGGCGCGCAGGCAGAATGGAGCCGCCGAGAAGGGAAGTCCAATATTGCCGGACGCGCATTACCTCAGCAGACTATGGGGTAAATATGACATAAGCTGGAATATTTACGTAATCTCCCGTTCCTCGGTGGATCGGAGGGCGCCTGGGGGGCAACACGGCGAGTGTCGTGTGTGCTTACGCAATGTCTGACACACACACGCACCTGCAGTTTCCTCGGGCGGAAGCAGCGCCCCAAAGAGGCAATTTCCAAAAGTCCGCTGGAGGGTTAGGGCACCAGAGAATTTCCCCAGATTTTGAAAAACCAAAAAAAAACAGAAAAACCAAAAAACGAAAAAAGAGTCAAAAAAAGAGTCAAAAGTGCCGGCGACGCGCAGGGCGAACGGAACAAACGAAGCAGCAGCGGCCACCGAAGGAAAAGAAGAAGAAAGAAAACTCGCGATGGGCAAACAGACACGACGACTCGAGAGAACCCCAGAGCCACCGCAGTCGCCTCCATCGATCCCTTGAGCGCCTACCTCTTCCTCTTCAGCAGGAACCTCGGACAAACGGTTTGGCGCTGTGAAAAACGCGGCGGACGCTTTGGGAAACCGCAACTCTGGCCACTGGAAATATCGGAATTATTGCCAGATTCTGCCCTCGACCCTCTTCCATTGGCCCACCGCTGGAATTTTCATCGCCTTCGCCTCTCGACCTGCCCTCCATGCTTTTCTCTTGGCCCAAAACTATTTAAACTCCTCCCTCCTCCCCAGTTTCCCTTCTCCTTCTCATCCCAAAACATCCCCATCTCATCCATCATCACAATGGCTTACACTAAAGTTGACCTCACTGCCGAGCAAAAGGCCTTTGACGCAGAAGTCGCCGCCATCAAGGCCTGGTGGGCTTCCCCCAGATTCAAGAGCACAAAGCGCATCTACTCCGCAGAAGACATTGCCAAGAAGAGAGGCACCCTCAAGACCGAGTTCAAGTCCTCCCAGCAGGCCCGCAAGCTCTACGCCCTCCTCGAGGAGCACGCCAAGAACAAGACTGCTTCCTTCACCTTTGGCGCCCTCGACCCCGTCCAGGTCACCCAGATGGCCAAGTACCTAGATACCGTCTACGTCTCTGGCTGGCAATCATCCTCCACTGCATCCACCTCCAACGAGCCCTCGCCCGATCTTGCCGACTACCCCATGGACACCGTCCCCAACAAGGTCGAGCACCTCTTCTTTGCCCAGCTCTTCCACGACAGAAAGCAGCGCGAGGAGCGCTTCTCCGTCTCCCCCCAGGAGCGCGCCAAGCTCAACTACATTGACTACCTCAGACCCATCATTGCCGACGCCGACACTGGTCACGGTGGCATCACCGCCATCGTCAAGCTCACCAAGATGTTCATTGAGCGCGGCGCCGCCGGCATCCACATTGAGGACCAGGCCCCCGGCACCAAGAAGTGCGGACACATGGCCGGCAAGGTCCTTGTCCCCATCCAGGAGCACATTTCGCGTCTCGTGGCCATCCGTGCCTCTGCCGACATCTTTGGCTCTGACCTCCTCTGTGTTGCCAGAACCGACTCTGAGGCCGCCACCCTCATCACCTCCACCATTGACTACCGTGACCACTTCTTCATTGTTGGCGCCACCAACCCCAACATCCCCCCCTTGATTGACGTCACCACCAAGGCCGAGGAGGAGGGCGTCTACGGCGATGCTCTTGCCAACCTCGAGGCCGAGTGGGTCTCCAAGGCCGGCCTCAAGCTCTTCCACGAGGCCGTTGTCGACGAGATCAAGGCCGGCTCCTACTCCAACAAGCAGCAGCTCATTGACCAGTTCCTGTCCCAGGTTGGTCCCCTCACCAACACCTCCAACAGCGAGGCCCGCGCCATTGCCAAGAAGCTCCTCGGCAAGGACATCTACTTCAACTGGGAGGCTCCCCGTGTCCGCGAGGGATACTACAGATACCAGGGCGGCACTCAGTGCGCCGTCAACCGTGCCCGTGCCTACGCTCCTTACTGCGACCTGATCTGGATGGAGTCCAAGCTGCCCGACTACGCCCAGGCCAAGGAGTTTGCCGAGGGCGTTTTGGCCAAGTGGCCCAACCAGTGGTTGGCCTACAACCTGTCTCCCTCTTTCAACTGGACCACCGCCATGCCTCCCCACGAGCAGGAGACCTACATCCAGCGCCTGGCCAAGCTCGGATACGTGTGGCAGTTCATCACGCTTGCCGGCCTGCACACCACTGCTCTGGCCGCCGACAACTTCTCGCGCCTGTACTCTGAGATCGGCATGAAGGCCTACGGCTCGACCGTGCAGCAGCCCGAGATTGAGCAGGGCGTCGAGGTCGTGAAGCACCAGAAGTGGTCTGGCGCCGAGTACATTGACAACATTCTCAAGATGATCACTGGCGGCGTCTCGTCCACGGCTGCGATGGGCAAGGGCGTGACTGAGGACCAGTTCAAGTCCAAGGCTTAAAACCCGGAAAAACCACAAGGGGAAAAACTCAAAAATCTGTGTAACGTTTTTATTTAATGAATTTATTTTTGTCTGAAGGAAGAAGAAGAAAAGCACCTGAAAAACGTAGAAACAGGAGACACGGCGGATATTCCGGGAAAAATAGCCCAGCGCCTGTCACCCACGTTTGCCCCCACACCGCACGGAGTCGCCAGCACTTAAATACCACGACTCCTCCATGGCGAGATGTCCAAACGTGAAATATCTTTTTTTTTTTGACTCTACTACCAACCACACTTAACAAGCTCACTCGTTCCAATGGTCAACACTACTGAACCCCACCGCCGTTACAACCCGCTCACGCGCTCGTGGATCCTGGTGTCACCCCACCGCACCCAGCGGCCCTGGCAGGGCGCGCAGGAGTCCGGCGCCGTGGACGCCCGCCCGTCGTACGACCCCAAGTGCTACCTGTGTCCCGGCAACTCGCGGGCCGGCGGCGAGGTGAATGAAAAGTACACGGAGACGTTTGTGTTCACCAACGACTTTGCGGCCGTGAAACCGCCCTCCGCGGAGAGCGAGGCGGCGCTCAAGGAGGCCAAGCAGGAGCAGCAGGACGAGCTGTTCCGCGCGGAGCCCGTGACGGGCACGTGCCAGGTCATCTGCTTCTCGCCGCAGCACGACAAGACGCTCGCGCAGCTGCCCGTGGCCGGCATCCAGACGGTCATCAAGACGTGGCAGAAGGTGCTGCGCACGGCGCAGGCCCACGCGGACGTGACGTACTGCCAGATCTTTGAGAACAAGGGCAGCGCCATGGGGTGCAGCAACCCGCACCCGCACGGCCAGGCCTGGATGACGAGCATCGTGCCCGAGGAGCCCGCGCACGAGGCCCTCTCGCTCGCGGACTACCAGCGCAAGCACGCCAAGGGCCTGCTGGAGGACTACGTCGAGAAGGAGCTCAGCGCGGCCGGCACCCCGCGCGTCGTCGTGCAGCGCGACACCTTTGTGGCCGTCGTGCCGTACTGGGCGACCTGGCCGTTCGAGATCCTGGTCGTGTCGCGCCGCCGCGTGCCGTCGCTTCTGGCGCTGACGGCCGACGAGGAGGCGGACCTGGCCGCCGTGCTCAAGGAGATCACGGTGCGCTACGACAACCTGTTTCTGACGTCCTTCCCGTACAGCATGGGCATCCACCAGGCGCTGCCCGGCGCGCCCGAGGAGGACGTGGCGCACCTGCACTTCCACTTCTACCCGCCGCTGCTGCGCAGCGCCACGGTCAAGAAGTTCCTGGTGGGCTTTGAGATGCTGGGCATGGCGCAGCGCGACCTGACCGCCGAGAAGGCCGCCGAGATGCTGCGCGCCGTCGACGGCCAGGTGCACTACCTCGAGAAGAAGGAGTAACCGCACGGCTTTTGAGCCTAGTATAATACGAATATAAGAAATATGATGATGATGATGATGATGACAACAGCTAGCAAGCCTATAGTCAATCGTGCACCGCGTGTGCCCACGTTTTAAAGCAGCCATCCTCCGCCGTGTAGACCCAGTGCTCGTTTCTTTTTTCTCCCACAGATTCAACAATATATTGAGAGGCAGGCACTGGGGGGCCTAGACCTCGTTCCTTACCCAAGGCCCCCACCCCGGATAAATTCAGAACCAATGAGGAACGCCGGCGTGCTGAAACGGTGGGCGGCGCGGAGGCCTTGCGAGGAAGGTGAGATCATGGCATCTTGGCCAGTCTTACACTGGGTTGATGGATTTTACATGTCAACTGGTGGTCTCGGCGATGGCCCGAGAAGCGGACAGCGGACCTGTGCGAGTGAGACGCTGCTGAGTTTTCCTTCTACTAGATGTATGTAGCTATCTAGCTAGTGAATAGTGATGGTACTACAGATGAGCGTGATTGCGCAGAGTCACTCTGTGCTATAGCGCAAGTGTGCAACGGGTGCACGGCCAGTAGTAGGATGTGCACGTTTGTGAGCGCGTACAGTTGACTTGAAACATTTCAATGTTGAATGTTGGACTTGGTAAAACACTTACGGCGGTGCACACTGCACTCGACGCGGGACCCCGGCCGGCCGTGGCACGGGGAATACCGTGTGCGTGCGGCTGCAACCCAAAATATCACGTTAACCCGCTGAGCTTGAAAAACACATGAAGCTCGAAAAAAAACACGAGCACAACACTTGAACGTTACTCATGAACTTTTTATTTTATTTCATTTTTTTTATTTGAATCTAAGCTTGAAACTACAGTTGAGGGCGTTTTTGAATTGTTCCGACCGGCAAAGCGCCGGCATCATGATGATCAACATTTGAGTGATGATGCAAAAGGTAGTGTCAGCAGAGACGGCTGCTGAGATTTGAGGACATAGTCGTGTACACAAAGGTAGCTGGCTGGCCGACTGGTGCTAGCTCTGAGCAGGTCCTACATACAGTAGTAAACGGCTTTTTTTTGGCAAGCGCGGCTAGCTCCAGGAGGTCTATCCAGGGACTAAATTCTTATGAAGAGGCCCGCGGGCTAGTTCCACGCGGTTGCAATGCTGGTTTGGGTTTTTAGTTCCTAGCTTTTGTACTCAAGTGCTATATACTACTATAGTAGGCCAGTGTCATTGGTAGCCACAAAGCTACATGAGGCGTTAGGGATATCCTAGCGCGCGCTGGCTCAACGGCAGGTGACGCTGGTTTCAGGGGGAGGCGGCCCCCCATTTGAATGCAAAATGTGTACTGCTAGCTAGCACCATGTTCGAATCTTTGACCGAAAGACAGCTTGCCTTGAGATCAGTCTGCTCGTCATCACTAATTTCAAGCGCACTACTATTTTCTTTAGAACGACCCATATTACGTAGGTCAAAGAGTAGTGCCGTTTTTCCCTTGATGTTTACTTGAAATTTTTTTATTTTTGCAATAGAATAGCTTCAGCTTGGATAATCCGGAACTTTATGTCTGTATTTAATCCGCCCAAGTGCCATGAAAGGACACATGCATGTGAACAGTATACAAGCGTGTTGAGACTCAGCATTGAGCGGAAGAATCGACAATAATTTGGTGTTCAAATGTTCCCGGTACTAGCTCAGTGCTCAGTGCTCAGTGCTATTCGGGGTTACAAAGTGTCACTGGTGTATACTATGACCTCATACCCGGGCTTTGCACTAGGGCTACATAATGCCTAGTAGCTAGTATGTAGTTACAAGGCAGTAAATAGTACGTAGAGAGTAGTAATGACGACTTGCATTGCTTGCTTTTAGGCTGGAACATTGTGAAGCTGGGAGTTCAATGCTTGAGTCACAAGTCTGCCAGATTGGATCTGATTTTGACTTTTCAGCATACATGAGAAAGCAGGCCGGTCGGCCGGGGAAATCAGTTTGGGCCAACATTGCTAGCTAGGTCAACCTCACGGTATACACATCTCATATTCAGTGTACACGAGTGCACACTCTTTATCTCGACTCCTAAGTACTGTACCCTGTCAAAGAGCAGAATGGAAATCTCTCGCCAACTGTTGTTGCCACATACGGCGCAAAATGTAGCTTCTTGACGCTTTTCTAAGTGCTCCAATACCCAAGCCGACCCTCTGACACTAAGCAAATGATGACAAGGATATTATGGCCGACTATCTCAACATATAGTACATTCTCGGCTACGATTGCAGTCGAAATACCGCGTTTTAGAGATGTCGTCCTTACTATAATGTCTATCCACTCTCGCCGCTACCCACCTATAAAGGAGAAGAAGGTTTCTACCAAGGGCAGACAGCTGCGTGCCCGAGACGTCAGAGGAGCTGACAGTGCGCATGGACAGAAGATGGGATGAAGCTCAGAGTGTCAGAAAGCCGGTGAGATATACATGTGAAGTCAAGAAGCAATATTTATTGGGCCGTGAGACTATATCTTGACGGGTGGGCAGTACAACCGAGCCACAACCGCGAAAATTTAAGTATCGCCTGTTATCAAACATTGAACTTTGCATGTGTGAGCGTTTTAGAGGGCGCGCTAGAATTGCAGACTTGCAAGGAACTATTCACAGAGTGGATACTAGATACTACTATTTGCAAGTACAGTACCGCCATGGTGCGTTTATTTGGAATACTTCTTTTGAAATTTTATATCCATCTATACACGGGTATATTAATTGCTTCTATACGAAACAAAGTATAGCATCTGATTGTATTGTAATTATTATGCTAGTAGGACAGTTAAACCGAACCAGTATGTTGTAAAAGTAGTAGTGTCGATGAGGCAGGCAAGTCGGCGAGCACCTGGGTTCAGTGAACACAGGCGGTGTAAGCAGATCTAGGAGTTATAAAGAAGTTTGTTCTTGAAAGACGGTCTGAGAATGAAACAGTTCTGGTAGAACAGAGTCACGGTATATAATGAGCGTCGTAAAGTCCAATATTGATACGGATATTAAAGCCAGACACTGCTTTTTTTTTTTCGTAAGCTTGCTAAATGACAAGATGGCTAGCTTTACGCTGGATTTTGATTCCTACGCAGCCATATTTGGGGTGTTGCTATGTGTGGAGACTTAAGGGTGTGCGTGCATGATAACGCTAAATTTTCCCCGTAAAATTGAAGCAAAGAATCTTTCGGCAAACCAAACCAGGACGAAAAACAGCCACATTATCACGACATTCATCCACTTAACTCCAGGTGGAAAGCAGACAAGTGGCAAGCCATAATTCAGACAGATATAAAAAACAGATATCAACATTTGAAGTATGTATGCTACAATATTTTTAGATTAGAGAAATCATTATCGGAAGCCTGGACAAGTCTCGCCAGGAGACGCGTCACTCTTTCTGCCCCGACGTCAACAGTGAAGAATTTATACAAGGATTTGTGTATGCGGATTGTAAACTTTCTAAAAACTTCTTTTCTTTACCTATCAAAGATAGTCCATAAGCCGTGTAAACTGTATCAAATTGGTCTTTGCTTCTCTTGCTAGTGCGCGACAAATTCTGTCTCTCTTTATGCATGCTTTGAATTTTTTTATGGTCCCTTTCATGGATATGCAATCAGCTCCTGGTCTTTTAGCACTACCGGGGCAACATTCCAATCCACCTTCACGAGCTTGCTGCCCATGTTTTTGCCGGCCAAAGCTTCGCCGCTTAGCACCGCTGGGATGTTGGAAGATCGTGTGCCAACGGTAATGTGTGGAACCTTGTTGACGCAGACAACAGATGATGAAGCAGGGGATGCAGAGCTGTGCTTCAGCTCGACTTGAAATACAATAAGATCGTCGTTCCAAGCCAGATGCGTGAGCTCCACATCCGCAGTGATGCCTAGCCCCACGGGCCGCGTCTTGGTTTTTGTAGCCGTATCGAACGAGACATGCTTGCTTGTTAATGCAGAGTACTGGCTAAAGATATCCTGGGCCCAAGAGTCGCCAGATCCAGGAGCACCTTGCTTGACATGAACTAGTGTGACGTGGAATTCCGACTGCACACGCCCGGAGACCTTCAGCTTTGGCCAGATTGGCGGCACGGCCAGGTTGTGTTTATTTTCTTCGAAAAAGCGGTCGATGATTTGGATCAGCCGGTCTTGTTGCGAAGTCGTGACCGTATGGGCATCGGGGCTGATACTGTTGAAGTCAATGTCGATGCCAAAGTAAGAGGGCTTCATTTGGGTCCAAAGGGCCTCGAAGAGTCCTAGCTAGACTGGGATCCAAGGATGATGCCAAAAGAAACGCGACGGCAAGGGACCAAAAGTATGTAACAAAAAAGGGGAAAAAGAAGGGATTATATAGTCGGACAAAAAAAAAAAAGAGACGAACGGTCTTTTTCCAGGAACGAGTAATAATGCCATTTGGCAGTTGGATCCACCGACTTGTTAAAATGTCTGCACTGAATGGCGTCAACAGCTGTGGAAAATCTTCAACGTCTTAAGAAACTCAACGAGTTCAGAGTTCCGGTCAAAACGGGAAAATGGTCACGTGCCATGGTCGGAACTCCGGGGCCGCCGGTTTGCGGCGGCAGCACGCCAAATACATATTGATCATGTGATGAACGCATTGTTGAGGACAATAGCCGTATCACAGTGCGAGACATGTCATGAAATTAGACATGTTGGAAAACTAAGCATAGCACAGAATTAGACATAGCACAGAATTAGCCATGGCACAATATTAGACATAGCACAATATTAGCCATATTACATTATTAATCATGCATGTGTTGTTTAAACTCTGGCGCCACTTCGCTTCCATGCCGGCCTCCCGAGGATCGCCGCGATTGATGCCAGCCTGAATCGGATAAGCGCACTGCCGTTTAGGAGCCAAGCCATAGGGTGCACATGTACCAACGTTGAACCACGACGAGTGACACCATAGGGATCCCCAGAAAACTCTAGCGATTGGACGCTGTTGGCCCGAAGGAACGTCTAGAAACGCTCCGGAGGGCTCGGCGTTCATTGCTTTCCGCTGTAGGGAAACGACGGATTTACACTGGCGAGTCCCTAGAAGCAGCTTTCGCCCACGATCTCCACTGCGCTCGTCTAGGGCCCTTTCTAGCAGGACTACAGAGAGAGCACCATAGTCTCTCACCTTCAATGGACGTGAGTTTCCCTTCGGCTGCTTTTTTTTTTATCAGATTTGCCTGATTTTGTCGTCTGAGGTGGGAATTTCCAAAATCCAAAAACGTCGTTTC
>JAJMAG010000001.1:0-18709 GCA_030564905.1 Geotrichum fermentans | reverse complement strand
TGGGCTCACTGAACCTCTGTGTCCCGACTAGCTGACAGTCTACTTCATGGCAACGAATGCAGACTCTATTCAAATCTTCCTTTGAACTTAGTATGAATCCCTTATTCCCACAGCAATCAGTTACTAACATCTCCAGTTACCATGTCTGAAAAAACAACCTTGCTGGAGGCCGAAGATGCTCTGCTGCCACTGCCACTGCCACCGCAATCGACGGCAACATTCGCAATAGAAGGAATGACCTGTGGAGCCTGTGTTGCAGCAATCACCAACGGCGTGGAGCAGCTCGACGGCGTATCTAAAGCAAATGTCTCGCTTGTTACCGAGCGTGGCGCCGTCGAGTTTGATGCCGCCAAAATCACCCCCGACCAGATCCTGGAACGTATCGACGACTGCGGATTCGATGCAAAACTTCTATCCACTAAACAGCCTCAGACTTCAGCAAAACCAGCCGCCACAGAAACAACGAATTGCACTGCCACCTTTTCTATCGAGGGAATGACGTGCGGAGCTTGCTCAGCAGCAATCACAAATGGAGTCGAAGGCATGACTGGCGTGACCAAAGCTGCAGTCTCCCTCATTACCGAGCGTGCAGTAGTCGATTATGATAGCTCGGTAGTGACCCCAGAACAAATTTTAGAACGCATTGACGAATGTGGATTCGACGCCCAGCTCTTGTCCACTCAACCAGTTGTCATCCATGAATTGGGTCCAGGCCCCAGAGCTGACGTAGAACCAAAATCGCTCACAGAGATTAGGCTAAAGATTTTTGGCATGACGTGCTCTAGTTGTACTGGATCAGTTGAAAGCGCGCTGTTGGCCGTTCCTGGCGTCAAAGAAGCCGTTGTTGCGCTTGCTCTCGAGGAAGCGACCGTCACTTACAACCCTTCGATAACTGGACCTCGCATCATGGTCGACGCTGTAGAAGACGCAGGCTTCGACGCAATTTTGTCTTCTTCTGCTGATAACACTCTTCAACTTGAATCTCTCTCGCGCGTCAAATCAATTTCCAAATGTAAAAAAGACTTTTTCATTTCCCTGTCTTTTGCCCTACCCGTCATCATCATTTCCAAATTGGTTCCCGGTGTCTTTCCATTCCTTGCATGCTTAAAAACTCGCATCTTCCCAGGCCTCTACGTGGACGATGTCATTAATTTTCTACTTACATTACCCATTCAGTTTGGTGTAGGAGCTCACTTCTACACCAGCTCTTATAGAGCTCTCAAGCATCGCGCTCCAACTATGGACGTTCTGGTGTGTCTTTCTACATCAAGTGCCTTCTTTTTTTCCGTTCTTTCTGTTTTTTACTCCATCATTATTGCAAACCCTAATCATCCATCCACACTGTGGGATACCAGTGCCATGCTTATTACTTTCATTTCGGCCGGCAAATACCTCGAAAACAAAGCAAAGGGTCAGACTTCTGCCGCTCTTTCCCGCCTAATCTCACTCAATCCTGGCTCTGCTACAATCTACGCGAATCCAGACAAGTATGAGCAAAATCTCATCTCTCCTACCTTTGACAGCGTCGCCTTGGAGCAACGCACAGTTTCAAGCGATTTATTGCAAGTCGGAGACATTGTTGTCGTTCTCCCTGGTGAAAAAGTTCCAGCTGATGGCTTCATTCTCTCCGGTGAATCTTATGTTGATGAGTCTCTTATTACCGGAGAGTCAATGCCAGTTGTTAAACGGCCCGGCGACGCTGTCATTTGCGGATCTATTAATGGCCTTGGACGCATCGATATTAAGGTAACCGGTGCTGGCAATGACACAAAGCTAGCAAACATTGTGCAACTGGTTCAGGATGCGCAAACGTCCAAGACGGAAGTCCAGCGCTATGCTGATTATATCGCAGGCTTGTTTGTGCCTACTGTGATTTTCCTCGGATTTACAACGTTCTTCGTTTGGATGATCTTGTCGCACCTGCTGCACCACCCTCCCGCCGTGTTTACCGGTGAGCAAGGAAAGTTCATGGTTTGTTTGCACTTGTGTATTTCGGTGATTGTCGTAGCCTGCCCTTGCGCCCTCGGTTTGGCAACACCCACAGCCGTCATGGTCGGCACCGGTGTGGGCGCGTCGCATGGTATCCTAATCAAGGGTGGTGCAGTTCTTGAGATGGCGTCTCGCATTACAACTGTGCTATTTGACAAAACTGGTACTCTCACTACAGGCAAGATGACCGTTAGCGAGTTTGATCGGTTGAGCACCGTCGGAAATTTGGTCGTCAAGGCGAACTCCTGGTGGACTCTTATTGCTACACTCGAACAGAGCAGTGAGCATCCCATTGCAAAAGGCATTGTTGCCCGCGCTAGACTTGAATGCGGCATGGAAGAAGAATCATCTTTACCCGGCGTAACTAACTCTGTTTTCGACGCTGAGACCACTGATTTCAAGGTAATTGTTGGGGAAGGCGTTCTGGCTACAATTACACTTCCGTCGGAAAACACGTCCTACAGAGTTGTTACTGGAAACTCCAAGCTTTTTGACGCCCGTGGAATCGATATTCCAAGAGGTGTCAAGGAAAAGGCGCTAGTGGCAGGCCAAACTACTGTGTTTGTTGCAATCAACGAGACGTATGCTGGGTACATTTGCCTTTCTGATACAATTCGACCAAATGCAGCTGCGACAGTTGATGCCCTCAAGCGTATGGGATACTCTGTTGGAATGGTCAGCGGTGACCAGCCGTCTGTTGCTGCGCGTGTAGCCAAGCAACTAGGAATTTCCCCGTCTCGAGTATGGGGCGGTGTGTCTCCTGAAGGCAAACTAGATATAATTGAGCAACTGCAGTCCACGGACCCTGAGCAAGATGGCTCCGGAATCAACCTTAGTCGCGGACCCGTGGAAGTAGTCGCATTTGTTGGTGATGGTATTAATGATTCTCCGGCACTAGCCCGCGCTTCCCTTGGAATTTCTCTTGCTGGTGCAACAGATGCTGCCATGGAAGCTGCTGACATTGTTCTTATCAAGGAAGACGCGCTAATTGACGTCGCCGCCGCGTTACATCTATCGCGGGCCACATTCAAGCGTATCAAGCTCAACCTGGGCTGGGCAGTCATCTACAACATGTTCATGATACCATTCGCTATGGGAGTCTTTCTTCCTCTAGGCATTATGCTGCATCCTGTGTTTGCGGGCGCAGCCATGGCATTCAGCAGTGTAAGCGTAGTCGTGTCGAGCTTGCTGCTACAAACTTGGAAATGCCCTGATTGGATTTCGTCCCCCTCTTCTTTACGCAAATCACCTGAACGCTCTTGTTTCTCCTCGGTGCGGTCTTTATTTTCGCGCGCTGACTCTACAGGCGTGCAAACTCACATGTACCAGCCTCTATCTGAAAACTAATCTAATGCTTGCTAATATGTTTACCGTTTGTTTATTTTTTCTTTTCCGTTCATTATTTTCTTGTAACAATCTGTAAAAATGTTAAAATTAGTTGTGTACCATAGTTTAAAAGGTTAGTGTACCGAATGGGATGTTTGTAAACAACGTTCGAAAAATAAATAACCTGGGCCTTTACTGCGAAGCTGGGCACAAAACCAACATTACTCACATCCCTTGCTACTCTTAACCAGTTACTTTCGACCAGAACCAAGTGATAATATACTCCTTGAAATTATTTTCCGTGGTTACTTAATACTGATTTTAGGGGCCATCAGACTGAACTAAAAATATTTGCGAAAGACTTCATCCCTGAATTATACAGACCAATTGTCCTGACTGATCCACGACCTCTATGCCAACCCACGTCAAAGTATAAGAATCGAGCACCCTATCTTGGTTTGATTCAAATGGGTGATCCCGACTCGGTCAAATCCATATTCCCTCAATTGCTTCACCTCCGCAATCCCCAGCCTGATCAACCCAGCTCACGAAAAGTCAGTGAAACAACTTTCATGGACGAAAAAGCTCGCCTCACGGTCAAAAGAGTAATTGGCACAACCGCATCGTCAGCGGCTAGCTTCTGCAGCGTTGGAAACTTCGTCGCTTATACGTCTGGAGCTGGCGCCGTCATTGCACAGCTGCACGAAAAGGACAAGGATGAAGGATCCATTGGCTTGTGTGTGGCAGCAGAACGCTTTTTTTGCACATCGCCCAAAATGCTGGCGCACTACCATCAACTGAGCTGGCTGGCCCAAGGTGTGCCGGTAGTGGAAGGCAGTGCGGTCCAAAGAGATGCCAACGGGTTTCTGAGATCGGGAGGTATAACCGTCAAATCCATGACTGACGGCATTGGTACTGCGGCCGGTGCATCTGAGACCGACGGGTCCGGCGCCTTACCTAGCGGCCCAAGGGACCGGATCAAAACGACGAGTTGCTTAGCCTTGTCACAGGATGGGAAACTCCTCGCCGTAGGCGAAACGGGCTGGCAGCCTCAAGTACTGGTATACTCGACCGCATGGGATTCATCAAAGGGCCCTTTAGTCATGCTGAATGAGCATAGTTTTGGCGTGAAGCTGCTGGCCTTTTCGCCTTGCGGCCGGTTTCTCGCGTCCCTGGGCACAGCCAATGACGGGTTCTTGCATATCTGGTCGTTAAACACATTAAGGGAAAACGGAACCTCCGCACTATATTCAAGTAATCGATGCATATCAGTGATTAACGATATGAAGTGGTCGGGCTCACGCTTGATTACTGCTGGACGTCGCCATCTACGATTGTGGAAAGTTAGCGGATACAGCTGCAAGGTTGGCAGCGGAGAAGGAGGGAGTGACATTGAGACCTTTCTAATAAATAGTGCCAACGACAGCGGCAAATCGAACGTTTTAACGGGAAGAAACATGATTTTAGGCGACTTTTCAAATTCGAATTTTGTTGCTTTAGTGCAGACTAGCCCAGGGTTATTAGTTGTCGCAACAGACAGAGGCGAACTTGCGACGGTGGAGGACCCGTTAGATGAAAGTAGTAGCTCGACGGCCAAATTCATACCGCGTCTTAACGTTGGATATCCGGTTACCGCTATGGATATTGACTTCAAAGAGCATTTATTATGGGTTACTGGCCCTAGTGCCAAAGACATGAAGTGAGTAGACAAACGTCTATATTCTAAAGCCCCGTAACTAACCGTAGCAGAGCGATCCCCTTACAGCTATTACTGTCTTCAGGACCTTTGAAGCACGCAGTTTCATCTCCACAAAAAATCAAACTCGCATCCGACCACATCACTGCCATGTCGACTCTGAGGCTACGGACAATGATAAGATTGAGTGCTAAAAAGGAAATTCAGCTCGTTGAACTGAAATCTGAATACTCCAATGAATTCTTACAGGAGGGGAAATGGCAGGACGCCATTTTATACGCACGGCGACTTAAAAATTCGCACGAGGAAGGAATTAAAGGTATTCGTGTCATGCCGGACTTGAAAGGATTCATGACCTGGTCTGGAGGCGGGCTCATGCGTATCTGGAACAGTGATGCCGATTGCTTGTCGCAATTCAGGGTACCTTTCCAAGATACCAAGCCGGGGGAATACCCGATCATTGACGCGGCCTACGAAGAAGGAGTCAAGAATCAGTTGGCAGCTGTTGCATGTGTAGCGAATGGCAAAGTGTTGATTGCTGGTGATCGATTTGGGATGGTCCGGCTTATCGATACAGAGACCGAAAAGGTGATTCAGATGTTTTACGCACATGGGTCTGAAATCGTGGACATTGCATACTGCAAAACTGGTGATTCGACAAATGAGCGTGAAGTTTTTATAACGAGCAGCCGCGATCGCACAGTACAAATATTCTCACTCAACTGCGGCAGTGGCGATAAATCATGGCGGTTGCTTCAAACTCTGGCAACACACAAGAGCAGCGTGATCAAGGTTCTGATTTCAAAGGATGGTCAGCGGATTGTGTCGTGCTCTAGTGATCGTACTATCGTTGTGCATCAAGCTGTTACTACGCAAAATGATTCAGGCGAGTCACAGATCGTCGCCTACGCGCCAGAAAAGACTATTTCATTGCGCGCTGCACCCAGGGACATATTCCTGGATGAAGATGCTTCTGCCACCTCTTTGGTCGTTGCCTGTTCCGACAGATATATTTACAACTACAGATTTCCAACCGGTGAGCTTGTATCGTCGTACAAGTCGGTAGACCGTAAAGGAGATTCACTCGTACTCCACGATGTTTCTATAATCCGGGTGCCCAGCCTAACGAATGAAGCAGGTCGCAAACGGTCCAAACAAGCATATCTTGTGGGAATCGGTAATGACAAGAGTATTCGCGTCTACGAGCACCCTAGTGGCGTACACATTGGTAGCGAATGGGGCCACTCGGAAGGTGTTTCTGGACTCGAGCTGCTCAAGAATACAACCGACACCACTGGACCTGGAAACAACGAATGGGTAATGGCTAGCAGCGGTAACGACGGGTGCGTGTTTCTATGGAGCCTTAAGGGACTCGATTCAGATAAAAATAACTGGGGAATTTCCCGGGTTGCCGACGAGACGTCGGGCGTGGCCAGATCAAGCCCCGCCAGAAAGATCATATCTAAGGTAGATTTGGCTAGGCTTATGGGAAAACAAGTACCAGAGTCTAGAGCTTCGCCTGGTAAAGGAGCAGTAAACGTAACCACCCCAGCATCTCCACAAACACCTAGCCAGCCACTGACTGTGACTAAAACAAGGTCCCTTCGACATAGCATGTCTACACTGAGTTTAGGCTCGAAATCTTCGACGCCAACCCTGGATCCAAAGAAGAAGACAGTTGACCGACGTTCAGGTAGTTTGGCAACGACACCAATTCCCCGAAATAATTCCCCAAAGAATTCAACCCCACAACCCGTGCACAAGTTAAAACCGTCTACGTCATTGAACGCCTTGAGTAGAGTATCACCTTCATCAGCCAAACACACTAGGCTGTCCAACAGCCGATCACTAACTGAACTGGCAAATGTCAGCAATGATTACACACTACCTAAATCCGATGACGTGAAAAAACCATATGGCACACTTCGAAAACAGAGAAGCAGCCGGACATCTATGCTAGCCACCATCCCATCAGCGTCAATGACTGCCAAAGTGACCAAGTCACCAGCAGGAGCCAGTATCTACAGCACAGATACCACTGATTTAACTTCCACAAGACAGAAAAAGTATGGGGCTTCGTCTGTGATGCAGAAATCAGCATCTCGACGTTCGACTATAACTCCGTTATCAAAGGCTACAAAAAGAGACGAGCATGACAATAGCATGTCGGGGGCAGTCTCTCCCACGTCGATCTTTTCACAGAGGTCGTCGACAACCTCTCCAGTCACACCGACTGAGACTACAACATCCAGCGGGGCCTCCGCTGCAACTTCCTCTACTTTAAAGGCACCTCCTACAATCACAACCACTATTAATGCGCTCTGCAGCGGACTGACGCAATTCCGCGACCAGTACCGTCACACCAAGAAAGGCACCGCCCCAGAACTGTCCAAGAGTAATCAGGAGCAGGAAGCTGTCGAGCGTTTGAAACGTGAGATGAAGCAGACATTAGTGCTCCTGGAGGGCACACTGAGAGAACGAGCTAAGGTTGACGAGCTGGTTGGACTATTTGGAGATCGGCTGGTTGAGATGATATCCAGCAAAATAAACTAATATCATCGCATAGTTTCATAATCTATTTATTTTTTATATTTATTTGCTTAATATGATTTTGAGAGATCAAGCTTTATATATATACAAGGAGGGGACGTAGTAGGAGAACGAAGATTAGCCACGGCTGGCGGGCTTTTTGGTCCAGGTTCCGGGCTCGAATGCCTCGGAAGGATTGGCTCGCACCACGGGCTTGGGAGGCTCAGCATATTTGTCGTGTACATTCTTCTGCAGCTCTTCGACGGGTACCTCGGCCGGGCGCTGTGGAATGCTTGCGCGCTCCTCTGGCGACAAATCGTCTGCGCTTCTTGGAGGTTTGAACATCTGTTCGGGAGATGGAGGCGCCATAGTTGGCTGGGGTGCCGCTACAGTCGCCTGGCTTTGATACTGCTGCAGCACATCGTGTGCCGACAACGGGGTGCCCCTCTCCTTCAACGGGATCGACTTCCAGCGCTCCTCGGCAGCCTTGACCTTGAGCTTGAGCACCTCTTGGCGCACCTTGTCTGCGTGCAGCTCCTCGAGCGTGGGGTAGTGCGGCCGTGTGAAGCGAAGCCACTGCATCCACTGCGGTGGCATTTTGTAGTCGACCCAATTACCCAAGGTCTCGCGGTACTCGACGATACGGCGGGGCCGCAACGGGTTGTTCTCGTTATAAAATTCCCAGTAGGTGTTGCCATCGAGATCATAGCCTACAAAGAATTTCTTGCGGAAAGGGACATTGCGCAGCGCACACCAGCGCAGGTAGGCCTGGCGAAACGGTGTGACTTTGCCTTTAATGTGTTCCATGCTGTTTGGCTTCTTCGCGCGAGGCTTCTCAACGAGTGGATCAAGCTGAATAAGACAGTGCCTATACTGAAAGGAAAAGAAAAAAGTAGAAACGAACAGGGTTGGGGCCAGGACTGTTGCTGGGAGAAAAGGTGGACGATTCGAATCTTTGGACCCAAGTGGAAAATGCATCAGAAGAACTCTTCTTTGCCTTCAGCCTGGTTCCTTTAGCACAGACGGTTCTTTTTCATATGACCTCGTTTGTGAACCACACAGCCCAAAATGGGCATCAGGAAAGAAGGACTTTTAAACTGACAGATTCAGTGCCCGTCAATCTGCGCGCACATGGTTCACAGCCCTCGTCCTCGTCCTCTAGTCCAGCGCCAGATCTCGTCCCCTCTTACAGGCAACCCAGCCCCAGCTCGGAACTCAGCGTATGTGACATTTGCTTTCATTGAAGTCTTTGTTTCATTTCTAATTCTATAGTGGCAGGACCGACAGTACCAGCACGACCTGGCCCAACTCAAATTAGTCAACCCCGACCCGATCCAACTCATCGACCGCACTCAATACCCGGACGAAAACAGCAGTGGCGTGTGGGCCAAGAACGTGCACATTTCGGGATACAATCTAATTGAAGGCAGCAAGGGCAAGTCTAGTGCTTACATTGTATGGACCATCGACATCGAGACCCTGCGTGTCGGCACCGTGTCCCGGCCAATGCACCCAAGTTCGGCCGAGGGCACGAGCGACAACAACACTGGCTCTTCTTTAGCAGACCACATCCTCAATGGCGGTGTGATCACGATCCGCAAGCGATACAGCGAGTTTGCGGAGCTTAGGTCGCAACTACAGTACGCATTTCCGCGGCGCCGGAATGAGATCCCAAGCCTACCGCCGAAAAGTATGGTATCGAAGTTTCGGGAGAAATTTCTAGAGAGCAGGCGGAAGGGCCTACAGTACTTTTTGCTGTGCATCCTTCTCAACCCATTATTTTCGGGAAGTCCGATTGTGAAGAAGTTTGTTAGAGGCAGCTGACGGGCTTTGCATGGTACTAATTATGTGAGTTATAATTCGGCCTGGGTAACTTTTGCTGCAAGACTTTCATTGCCTTGTTTTTTCACACTGTTTACTGAAATGCCGGCCGTACAGACTACAAAACCTTGACATGCATAAGTTCAAAACTTAACGTTGATCGAGGCAGTTCAACAGGCTAAATCTGTTAGCAACGGTTTTGCGGGAAAAATCACCGATATGATGCTTTACGTTGTCTCATCCTCTGGGAGTCTTGCTGATGTGAAGTCACTTACACGGTAGTGTATGTTTTTATTATTCTCAGGCCAAGCTTCCATTACCGAACAAAAACCGTTAATTACAAACAGCACTAAAACTTTTCTATACTAGCCTCGCGCTAACGACGAGTTTTGACACTCAAGTTTTCAACCTCTGCCTCCAGTTGACGGATTGTGGCGTGTGTTGTTTCCAAATCTTTGTTCAGTCTGTCTCTTTCCGCAATTAAATTTTGCTCCCATTGCCTGAATCGCTGTTCTTCAACTTGCACTTGCTCTGTAAACATCTTGCGCAGGCGGTCCTCATCCTCCTTGAACTTGGGGTTATCAAACTTTTTGTCACGGGCCTCGCCAAACCGGCGGGTCTCCATTTGTTTCGCACGGTATGCCTCGTAGTGCACTTCTTCTGTGGACTGAATCAAATCGAGCATGTGTGAACGCACAAGCAGCTGGCGGAGTTTGCGGAAGTCACAGTGGTCGTCGTTCTCAACTTCGGCGACGCCCCAAAGATACTTGCGGCCCTTGACGACACGCCCGTCGGGTGTCTCGACGTCGTTCTCAGAGCCAATGACGGAGAATGGCATTGCATCGATGAGCATACGGATGTGTTCTGCCTCTGCAGGTGTGGTAGTGCGAGCTCCTTGAGGGTCAGTGGGGTCGCTAGGATCAATGTCAGGCTTGTAGATGGGAATATTTTGCGCGTCAAGAACTTGCCGAATTCGGTACTTGAAGTCCACAATATCCTGTGGAGAAAGAGTGTCAGACTTGGCGATAATGGGGATCAAGTTTACACGAGAGGAAAGTTGTCGCATTGCTTCAATGTCAAGGGGCTTGAGAGAGTGGCCTGTGGGTCGAATAAAGTAGAGGCAGGCATGAACCCTCCTGTCATGGATTGCCCTGCGGTCTGGCTGCTGCTCCTGCATGAGATAGGACTCGTGTTGGTCGTCGACGAATTCGACAATGGGAGCCCAAGATTCTTTGTTGTTGACGTTGTCGCCAAACCCAGGCGTGTCAATAATATTCAGTTTGACTTTGAAGCCTCTTTCCTCAAGCTCGGCTTTGGTGAGCCCAATCTCCGAGGTCTTGTGAATCGGTATCGAGTGTCTCTTGGAGTTGTCCACATAACTCTCTACAGTGGTTGATATTAGCGTGTTAATTAATGTAGTCTTACCAAGGCCAGACTCGCCAGCCAGCATTATTGTGAAAGTGGCGCCCCGTTTGGATACAATCGTGCGACTGGAGAGTTAGTTACACATAAGCTTGCGCTGCACTTCTGACTTACCGTTGATTTGGAAGGCTCAGCACGCCAATGTATCTGCTAGATTCATTAGGGCCTGCGTGGCCAGGTTGCAAAGTACTTGGTGCCATTATGGGTGACTGACTATAGGAGGAGTTTTTGAACGACGAAGATGAACGGAGGTTCTTTTGCATTTAAGAGATAGAATTAAATAACACGGATGCAATGAAAGAAGGTTGCACAAATTTAGCAATTTGGCTAGGTTTGAAACACAATCATGGGGGTTTTAAGTTAGAGATGTGTTGCTTTGTTTTACCAGCGGGTTAGTCGGAGGTTCAATGACAGTAGCTGTGAATCCCAAAGGATTATTATTCGTCATCTGGAACTGCAATTGTTTCGAACTTTGTCGTTCTGAGCGCGCAGTACTACTCAGCTCCGCAGCGCTCAGCTGAAATAATTTGCATAATTTTCGATGCTACTGAATTAATCGCTGCTTCATGAGTGTAGCGCACGCCCGCTGGGAGGTTCCATGCTTTGCATGTGGAAGGCTTATGCATATGTCCAAATTGGTACATACATTACTTAATGACATACACAAATGATTATCAAATGATTATAAACACAAATATTTAGAATATAGTTACCCTGCCTCGGGATTATTTATCCCAGCCAAGTGAGTTCAGCGACAACCTTCTTCTTGCTCATCATCTGTGAGCTTGTGTAGCGTGAAATTTCACTGGAGCTGTTAATTGGATTAGGCCGGATTCAGTCAAACGAAACTCAGTCTGTTCTTGGTAGGTATGTATACTTCAGTCCCAATGTTCAAAAGTTTTTGGGACATGCCCAGTTTTTACTGGTGGTTCACTGCAGACCCCGGCACTGCGCACTTTCTAGGCCTTGAGTCCCATAGCTAACTTTTTCAGTCTTCCTGTGTTCATACCACAATGAGTACAAGACTATTGAGCCCTCGTCTGTTGTCCCGGCAGAGTCCTTTCTCATGTGCCCAGCTTCTGAGTGGAACGGCAAGTCGCCGTCTTTCGTCAATCGCCACTAGATACCCCGGCATTTGCTTGCCCCGCAACAGTACTGTTCAACCTCTTACATCGCGAAGACTTTTTAGTGTCACCGCCATCAGAACTGCTGAGAAAAACACCGGCAATAATAATGATAAAAAACCACCTGGCCAGAATCCCGAGGAGCCTCAATCGAATATGAAACTCTATGTTGCGTTGGGCTTTTTGGCAGGATCACTGCTATTCTTCAATATTCTCGCAGAGTCCATTTCGCCTGGCCTGACATGGGAGGAATTTCGAACCAACTTCCTTGATCGAGGGTTGGTCGAAAAAATCACCGTTGTGAATCGCAATATTGCTCGCGTGACGCTTCGCCATGACCCATCTTTTGGTGCAGGTGTCAATTATGTGACGTTTACTATTGGCTCCGTTGAAGCTTTTGAGCGCAAGATGGATGCTGCTCAAGAAGCACTTGGAATTCCTTTAGGTGAACGGATCCCAATCGCGTATAGAAACGAAACTAATCTGGGATCAACGATATTGTCTTTCCTGCCTACTATTCTACTTATTGGTGGCCTGATTTATATTTCCAGTCGTGGTGCGAAAGGTATGGGTGGCTCTGGTGGCATTTTCGGCGTTGGTAAATCCAAGGCCAAGCTGTTCAACCAGGAAACCGACATCAAAGTCAATTTCAAAGACGTTGCAGGAATGGATGAAGCTAAGGTGGAGATTATGGAATTTGTCAACTTTCTCAAGGACCCGAAAAAATACGAACGACTCGGTGCTAAGATTCCACGTGGAGCTATTCTTTCAGGACCTCCCGGAACAGGTAAAACGCTTGTTGCGAAAGCTACTGCCGGAGAGGCAGGCGTTCCTTTCTTGTCTGTTTCGGGATCCGAGTTCGTAGAAATGTTTGTTGGAGTAGGTGCAAGTCGTGTTCGTGATTTGTTCAAGACTGCACGTAAAATGTCCCCGAGTATCATCTTCATTGATGAAATCGACGCCATCGGAAAGGCCCGTGGTCAGGGAGGTCAATTTGGTGGCAATGACGAGCGCGAGTCCACATTAAACCAGATGCTCGTTGAAATGGATGGGTTCTCATCGTCGGACCACGTGGTGGTCTTGGCTGGCACGAACAGACCGGACGTTTTAGATCCCGCATTGCTGCGACCTGGACGTTTTGATAGACACATCAGCATCGACAAGCCTGACATGGAGGGCCGCAAGTCTATCTTCATGGTGTACCTGAAACGTATCAAGACTTCTCTGGACCTTGGTGAGCTCTCTGGCCGTCTTGCTGCTCTTACTCCAGGTTTCGCAGGTGCTGATGTTGCAAACTGTGTTAACGAAGCAGCTCTTATTGCCGCTCGCAAGAATGCTCACACCGTGCTGATTCAACATTTCGAACAGGCTATCGAACGTGTGATTGCAGGTCTTGAAAAGAAATCGAGCGTGCTGTCCGTTGATGAACGTCGCACTGTAGCATACCACGAGGCAGGCCATGCCATCTGTGGCTGGTACTTGAAATATGCCGATCCTTTGCTGAAGGTCTCCATCATCCCTCGAGGTCAAGGTGCCTTGGGCTATGCCCAGTACCTACCACCGGACTTGCAACTGCTGAGCCTGGATGAGCTCTCTGATCGCATGGCCATGACTCTGGGTGGCCGCGTAAGCGAGGAAATCCATTTCTCAAGCGTCACCAGCGGTGCCAGCGACGACTTTAAAAAGGTTACTGCAATTGCGTCCAACATGGTTACTTCGTGGGGCATGTCTCGTAAGGTTGGCTGGCTCAATTTCGAGGAGAACCAACAGCGCTGGAATAAGCCTTTTAGCGAAAAGACAGCCGAGCTTATTGATGAGGAGGTGCGCCGCATAATCAGAGAAGCTCACTTCAAGTGCAAAACGCTGCTGGAATCGAAAAAGGCCGAAATCGGACTAGTCGCTGAGGAACTACTATCTAAAGAAGTCATTACGAGAGAAGACATGATCCGGTTACTAGGACCCCGTCCTTTCCCTGAGCGCAACGATGCGTTCGACAAGTACCTTGATAAGAGTAAGCTGGGAGACTTTGGAAAGAAGCTTGACGGTCCGACGGCTGCACCTGCTGCGTGATGAGACGTGCAATTGCGAATTGTGAGTGAAAAATGTAAATGGAAAGACATGTAAATATTAACGCCAATGATTGATATATTTTACTTGGTAGACTTGAGCTAGCTCTGGTTCTACATGTAAGCTCTAAAGTTGAAATTCCATTGCACGTGCATGCATGGAAGACTGAAAGGCCGCACCTCCTCCTGCGCGGTTGGAGCCCTTGAGAGTACAAGGCGCCCATGGAGAGTGTTTGCTCTTGTGGAGAAGTGTCTGTCTCCTTGTTGCAGTGAGTTCTCAACTACAAACATTGGCATGTGGCTGACCTTGATTGATTGGCTGTCTGTGTGTGGGGGTGTGGTATTTACGGAGGAATAGAGAAAAGCACAGGAGCAGGTAACGGCTACTATCCTGAAGGGCTCATTCAATGCAAACTTCACGCCACCCCATTCCGGCTTGGAATGCCTCCACGTGTAGCAAAACTATTGAATTTAGAGAGGGAAAGAGAGGAGGAGGAGGAAGAATAATGAAGGCCAGCTCTGTTAATAACTCGCTAGAGGTCAAGCTTGTAATAATAACCATTGAGGTTTCTTGTGATATTTACACTCGTTGCCAATTTCAATTTCACTGAGCGAGCCGTTGCTATTGTTGTCCATTGCGTCCCATGTCGGTTGACTGCGGTCACTTTGGCTACCTCAGCGCCAACACCAGTGACGCTCGTGGAGGCCCTCACGCCGCCCGCTCCAGCGCTCAATTGATCCGCTGCGTCCATTTCCCTCCCGGCGCCTTTGCGATTTCGTGACGGGCAGGAGCGTCAAGAGCCACCGGAAAAATCCCCAGACGCGTCGTCAGCAGATCCTTGGCTGCACCGCAAAGTTCCCTCCCAAATGCCCACAACATAAAATCGCGCCCAACAGCCTTTTTCTTTCGCAAACTTCCTTCTTTTCTCTTTCCTTCCCTTCTTTTCTCCATCAGATTAACTTCTCTGGTTCAATCAATCCACCCACAATCCACCGCTCTCTTTATTTATTATGACTGTTGAGACTGTCAAGACCACGCCTTTTGCCGGCCAGAAGCCAGGCACCTCTGGCCTCAGAAAGAAGGTTGTCATCTTCCAGGAGCCTCACTACACCGAAAACTTTGTTCAATCCGTCATCTCGTCCATCCCAGAGGGCGCAGAAGGCGCCACCCTCGTCATTGGCGGTGATGGCCGCTTTTACAACGACAAGGTTGTTCAGATCATTGCTGAGATCGCCGCTGCCAATGGCGTCAAGAAGCTCATCATCGGCCAGAACGGCATTCTTTCCACGCCGGCAGCTTCCCACGTCATCCGCAAGTACAAGGCGACTGGAGGCATCATTCTCACTGCTTCTCATAACCCAGGTGGACCCACCAGTGACTTCGGCATCAAGTACAATTTGGCGAATGGTGGCCCCGCCCCAGAGAGCGTGACTAACAAGATTTACCACTACTCTACCTCGATCTCTGAGTACAAGAAAGACACATCTGTGACCCAGGTCGATCTTAGTGCCATTGGCACCGCCAAGTACGGCCCTCTTGAAGTTGAGGTCATTGACTCTACTAAAGACTACGTTGAGTTCATGAAGGAGATTTTCGACTTTGACCTCATCAGGTCCTTCCTCAAGCAAAATCCTGACTTCAAGCTTCTGTTTGATTCTTTGAACGGTGTTACTGGACCCTACGGCCGAGCCATTTTCCTGGAAGAGCTAGGACTGCCCGAGTCGTCGGTGCAAAACTCCAAGCCCCTTCCCGATTTCGGTGGTCTTCACCCTGATCCTAACCTCACGTATGCTCACACCCTGGTGGAAGCTGTTGACAAGGGCAAGATCCCCTTTGGCGCTGCCTCTGACGGCGATGGTGACAGAAATATGATCTATGGTGCCAATACCTTTGTATCTCCAGGTGACTCTGTTGCCATCATTGCGCACCATGCCGACAAGATCCCCTACTTCAAGAAGAATGGTGTGTACGGCCTCGCCCGCTCCATGCCTACCTCTGGTGCTCTTGACCATGTTGCCAAGGCTCAGGGTCTTAACTGCTACGAAGTCCCTACCGGTTGGAAGTTCTTCTGCGCTCTCTTCGACTCCAAGAAGCTTTCCATCTGTGGCGAGGAGTCCTTTGGTACAGGATCCAACCACATTCGCGAGAAGGATGGTGTGTGGGCAGTGATTGCCTGGCTCAACATCATTGCGGGTGTTGGTAAGGAGGACCCCAGCAAGGCTTCTATTGCTGCCATCCAGAAGGATTTCTGGGCGACCTATGGACGCACATTTTTCACTCGCTACGACTACGAGGGCGTTTCCTCTGAAGACGCTGCCAAGGTCATTGATGCCCTCAAGGCTAAGGCCATTGACGACAATGCTAACTTTGTCGGTTCCAAGGTTGGCCATGTGACCGTTACCGAGGCTGCGGATTTCTCGTACACCGACCTTGATGGCAGTGTGTCTGATCACCAGGGTCTGTACGTCAAGTTTGACGACGGTTCGCGCATTGTTGTTCGGTTGTCGGGCACTGGCTCCTCTGGTGCCACTATCCGCTTGTACATTGAGAAGCACAGCAATGACCCTTCCACGTATGGCCTGGATGCTCAGGATTACTTGAAGGACAGCATTGCCAACACGGTCAAGTTTTTGAAGTTCCAGGAGTTCATTGGCCGTGAGGAGCCCACCGTCAAGACCTAAGGAGCTACCGTCTGTGTAGTGTGTAAAAATAAAAAAAAGAATTAATTTGTATTGTGTAAAAACTGAGTAATACTCTTTTTTTTTTCTGAGAGAAATGCGGAGCAGGAATGCGGAGCTTGCTGTGGGTATTTCGTATAATCTCGTTCGCAAGCGTTGGAGCAACAAACTTGCAGAGCCACTGCGGAGGCACTGAATTCCTGAAAACTGGAGCTCTTTGCAGAGCCACTGCGGAGGCACTGCGCCGGTGGCCCGTGGACTCAGCCAAGTGCGAGAATTTTCCACTTGCTGGCACGAGAGCGCTGGTAAGACCACCGGGCACCACCCGCCGGCAGCGCGATCAGCTCATTTCCTGAGATGCGCCTTGCGCCATGGCACTTGGGCCACTGCCTATTTGGGTATTTTTCTCATCCATCGACTGTTTTTTTTTTTTTGTTTTGGGGAAAAAGTCGCTTGATGGGCCCCGGGACGATCACAGGGTCTCGTCACTGTACTCAGGCCCAGTGCTCCGCGTATGGCACCAAACACAATGCGGACCTCCGCAGGAAGGCACCAGCTGAAAAATGCTCCTCGAATCAGTGACGAGACCCGTTTTTGCACGAGCCTCTGGGGTCTCTGGGGTATTTAAACAGGCCCCCCTCCCCCAGACTCTGCCAAGGGCTTAAAACCTATATCCTAATTTACATATTTCTCTAGTTTTCAATGCTTCAATCTTCATCACGCGTGGTGGCGAGACAAATCGCCCGCTCAGCAAGACTCTACTCCTCTTCCGCCGCTGCAAGGCCTCGGCCAGTCCGTTCAGTTCTTGGAACTGTCGCCAAAGCAACAGCGCTCTTGGGACTGGCCTACGCTGGCGGAGTCTACTACTCATCCTCACACCCTGCATTCCAAAGAAAATTCACCACCTACGTTCCCGGCGCAGCGACCGTGATTGACTTCCTGGAGGAGCGAGAGTACAAGAAAACAGGTGCTCGTGCGTCCATCTCCTCACTGCTGCACGCAAATGACACTAGCAGCGGCGCCACCAACCAGGGCGAGAATACAAAGCCCTTTGCCAACGCTGTAAGCCATCCCTCTACAGACACCGACAACCGACACCACCTTTCCGCAACCAACTCCTCGGCGGACCCACTCTCACCCACATATTTCTTTAACGCCGTCTCTGGCCAGGTAGGCAGCTCAACAGACCACGACTACCTGCCGCTCGTGCTGCTTCCTGACGACGGCCGCGACGACCCACTCCTAAAGGCAGCGGCCCTCAACCTCAACGACCTCATTGCCAGTTTCAACTCGGGCACACTTATCCCCGAATCCACCATCATCTCTGTCAGCTCGGCCCTGGCGGACATCCCCGCCCCGCCCCGCTTTGCCGAACTCCTCCGTGCCAAGTCGGACCGCTTCCAGGATTTGTCCAGACGGTACCGTCTCATGTGGGAGAGCTATCTCGACACGCAGGACCAGATCGAGGCCGGCGCTGTCGCAAGCACGCGCAACCCAGTCCTGGCGGACTACAACAGAAGCGTGAGGCAAGAGATCCAGGAGACTGAGAACTTGCTGGTGAGACTCGTGAATAGCGGTAAGGCAAAGAAGGATCTGGACGCCGAGGACGGCGTGTATCTCAAGTACAAACAAGATGCCTCCTCGTCCTCCGCACCTAAGAGATCACCCAGGACTACCCCTGCTCCGATCCAGCCAGCAGCTTCTGCACCAACCCCTGCTCAGACTCAGCAAGCTGCTTCAACTCCAACACCTTCCAGCATCCAGCGGGCAGACCAACCCCCGCCCAAACCCAGCAGCGCTCCCCAGAAGCAAATCTCATACGGTGCCCTGGACGCCTCTGACCCCACGCTACAGCTAACTCTCTCGCTTACGCTCCTCGTCAGTGCTCTCCACCAGCACGCTCCCGGCGCCGCCACGTATATCCAGAGCATCCGTGACGCCGTCACGCCTCTCTCGGAGGCTGACCGCAAGGAACGGCTAACGGCTGCACTACGCGAGGTAAGGGTGCCCGACGATGTCGACTTGGGAGCTGTTTTGGGCGATATTGTGAGGTAATG